>JAPKID020001933.1:0-14013 GCA_026931265.2 Tropidonophis doriae | reverse complement strand
CCCCCTCTAATACCAAATCATGGATGAGGGGGGCTTTGTTAATCACGGACCTGGCGTTGCATAGCATCAGCCTAGGGTTTTAATGGTTGACAGGACCACATGGTTTGAGGTCCTGGGGAAAAAGGTGATCACAAGCTTCAAGATGTTGGGTGAAGAAGAAAAAGATGACCGAGATGCTGAAAGTCCCTGGTTTTATGCTCTCTCTGGCCTTTGATCTTGAGCTTGTATTCTGATTGGTTGCCAGACTCCCATGGGGCCATGCAAGGGCAACTCTAAAGGCTGTGCTTTGAGTCCATGTTTGGTTGACCATTGCTTCTTCCCAGGTCCCCTGTGGTGAGATGGGTAAAGAGCTAATGCTATCATGCCTTAATCCCATCACCCTGGAGGTGAAGGGGGGAGCTCTTTGTTATGTAGAATAGACAGACTCATGCCTTTTAATGGCCCATTGACAAAGGTGGGGATATTAAGGGTGAGTCTGTTTCCTGCCTAAAAACATATTCCCCATTTTTTATCCAGGAAAATATAATATTCTGCCTTTTTCAATATTTCCCAGGAGATTTCATTTTTCTAGAGAGGGGTAGTTTGAACTTCCTACAAAACAAAGAAAGCCTCGTGGGAATTTGGTATATAAAATATTACAGGGGCATGTTCATGGCCACAGCCAGGAATGGAGAATGTGCTGAAATTACATTTGCTTTTTGCAATTTTGTAGTGTTTTGATTTTTATTTAACTTCACTGCCCTCTAGTGGAATATTTCATTTTGATTCACTAATCTTCATACTTTAAGTCAGTAAGTATAAAACAATGAAATAATATGATTTTGTTAAAGAAACATGTTTCATTGTATCTTATAAACTAGGAAGCTTTAAAATGTCAACAAAGGGTTTTTCAAAGGATCAAAGAAATTATACAGTATTAACATATAATTTTTTTAAAAAAAAAATCCAAGTTGGTGACCTAATTCATTGGAGTTTCTGTCCATAGCTCTGATTTGTGTCTCTAGTAGTTAAGCTACTGAAACTTAAAAGAAATTGGCTTGTAAATCATAGCAAGTTTTGAATATTCAAATGCATAATGAGTCCTGACCTATACCAATTTATAACTGAATCTCAGATTATTTAATTTATAGTACATTATCTTCACATGTTCATTCTGCATGCCCAAATATCCAGATGATGCCTCTTTGTGTATACTTTGATTGGTAAAAAGTCCTGTTTCTAGTAATGCATATCTAGTTTCATACTAATCAATCTACCAGCACATTATTGCTTATGAGGCATACACGTCTTAATGGAAAATTTCATCAAGATGCACCATTTCCCGAATATACTTCAGGGACGATAGATAGGTAGGTAGGTAGGTAGGTAGGTAGGTAGGTAGGTAGGTAGGTAGATAGATAGATAGATAGATAGATAGATAGATAGATAGATAGATAGATAGATAGATAGAGATAGATGGATGATAGATGATATAGGTATAGGTATAGGTATAGGTATAGATATAGATATGGATGGATACTCTGTGTGTGTGTGTGTATAAAAACACCAATAACAATTTAAAGGTAATATGTATTTAAACAATGCTTCTTTGAATGTATAAAATTGGATTTATAGCATAGTGAACAAATTATGAAATTATAATTATTTCTTTTTCTCATGAACAGTAATTTACTATCTGCTGATACTTCTTTTCCTTTCTTCCACTTTCTCTATATTTATCTCTATATTCATAGAAGTTTTAATACTTATATTATTTACTTGATGTTTATCAGTAACTTCTCTCTTAGATACTGAGGAACAGAGACTGGCAAAATTTTAAATATTTGTTTAAATAATATATTATTAACTTTGTATCAGCCTTCCCTCCCTTGGTACCCTCAAATCAAGGCTGCAATTTTAATATTTGTAAGTCAGCATGGCTAAAAAGTGGTTGGGTGCAGTTATTTTCTCCCCAAATTTATATTTAATTTTTCCATTATCAACATTCATTGGCACATAACATACAATTATCACTATGTATTTCTACATCAATATGCATCCACTACAACCTGGACGACACCATTCCTAATGTATAACCATACATTTTAAAAAAGGAAGTATTTTTATCATTATAACTATTCATCAAATCAATTCCATTCTACAAGATCAAACCACTTTCATTTAAATATAGTGCATTTTTCCTTTATTTAATTTCAGTAATGCATCACATATATTTTTCTTTTTCTTTTCATCCATTTAATTGTGGTTTTATTTTATCACTGGCTCCTTTTACAAAGGAAATTGCAGTCTTCCGTATGCTATGGTCATCAATAAATGTGAGAGTAGAGATTGACTTCTACACTGCCCATCCTGACTTTCATCAATGAGGTTTTCATATAACTCAATTTAGTAAAATAAAGATAATGTAGTAAGATAAACGATCGAGTAGGCACCAAACTTAGGGCTGATCTTCATGGCCAGATTGCTCCAGTGAGAACACTGACTATGAATCATTTCTGGAAGGCAGAAACACTCACTGACCTCTAATCATCCTAGCCCATTGGAAAGACAACCTTGGCCCATATTTTTTCTGCTACACACATTAAACGGTTTTGGGGGTTTTTGGGCGGTTTTGGGCTTGCACTAGCTCAAGTCATGTTGTCTAATCAGCCTGCTGTACTTCCTTTTATACCTATCGTGCACAAGCTCTGTATTTTGATATGGCCTATGAGCTAATCAATAAACTAAACCTATTGTACACATTCTCCTCCTCTCCCTTCATTGGTCATTGCCCTCCCCAACTGTTTTGTCCTAGGCTAATTGGGATGGCTTCCCATGTTGGAAAACAGCTGGACCTTTCTGGTTGTTTTTCTGGTTGTTTTTAGAAGTCCACTCGCGCCACAGTGAAAGGCATTTTCTTTCTCCTCCTCCAAATTCTTTGACAGGATGTCAAAACTGAATCTTTCTAAAAAGACAGACAGACAGACAGACAGAAATCAATCAATCAATCAGATGTATGTCAGTCTCACCCAAGTGAGAGGAAAAATGGTAAAAGAAAAAAAGGGATTTACTTCTTTTGTTTCTATGACATTACTTATGGCCGGGCAGTGATTCGGATCCGATGTTGAGCACACTTTTGATAGCTCATATTACTGGTTGGGAATATCTTAAATTAAAAGGAGGGTGTTGGGGGGAGACTGTGTGCCAGTTACTGCGGAAGGAAACCGCAGGAGCCCAGAAAAAGACCTCGCTGTTTTATGTTCTTCCCAACGGGTCTTACAGCCAGGTCAAATCCCATTCTACATTTTGAAAACAGCCCAAACGAAACTTCAATGCATATATACAGCATGACCTGCAGCACAAGCAATTGATAGGCTTTCCATATATAGCCGGGCAAAGCGCGTTTCCGGTAGAGAAACCATCGCCTGGCCCTTTAAGGCGGCACTCCCCCTCACGAGGCGGGAGGGACGACGACACATTTTCTTTTTCAATAGCGGGAGCGGGTGGAACGGCGTCCGCCAGCACGCATGCGCGCCGAATCCATCTACGCAAGAGGAAATCTGTGTGGTGGACTTTAGGTGATACGTCAGGACGCGGAGCACGTACCAGGGGGGCGGGGTTCCCGGGGTAGAGCAGGGTCCGCGCGGAGCCTCCCGGGCAGCGGGGGAGGGGGAGACCCCCGCGCCCCGCCAACCATGTTCCGCTACCAGGTGAGAAGGTGACGGCAGCCCGCGGCGGGGGCTGCCGGTCTCCCGCGCAGGCGGGGCCTCCTCCGTCGGGAGGGGGAGGCGGCCAGGGACCACCCTTGCGGTGACCTTTGACCCGCCGCGGGAGCTCCCCGGCATTTGCGGAGCGGAGGCTCCATCTAACCAGCGGGAGGTTCCCCCCTCTGCACGCCTGGGGTGGGGTGGTGGGCGATTTAGCCCGGCCTGGCCAAGCGGAGCAGATGTTGGGGGAGGGGGGGGAATCGGGCTCCTCTTGGTCTTTTCTTTACTTCACCCAAGTTCCGGTCTCATCACAAGGTGGCAAAGGCAGGCATGACTTGTAGGGCGGCCGATGCTGCTTTGCGGAAGAAGTCTGGTCGCTTCCTCCGACTCTGGGCAGCCGCTTTGCCGCACCAACATCATAACCATAATTTTTTTTCGAGCTTTGCCGGAGCTTCTTTGGCTGCCCAGGGCCTTTTAAGGATCGCCCCTCTTTCCTTGCATTCCCCAGGGGCTGGTATCTTTGAAAGCACGTGGAGCTGAATTAGAGACCCCGGCCTGAATCAAGAGTTATATATTCCTTTTCTCAAGGAGGAAAATTGCTGAAAGGGAAACCTAGCTAGATGTAATCCACGTAAATTAATATCTCGGTGACATGGTGCTTCAGGATTGGAAGGCAAGGGAAGAGGAGGCGGTTTGGTTTGCGGGAGACAAATCTGCGGATTGGGAAATTTGGAGGAAAGAGTAACTCTTATAAAGGAAGATATGCAAGGAGCCGGAGCCGGTGGCTTGGAAAGTTCAGTAATCACAATGATAAAGGTTGCCCGAGGATGATGCTTTTTACAGCGGTGTGGAAGTAATCTTTTGTCTGCAGAGATGATTATGAAAATGGAACTTTGTGAAGAAGAAATAGACATTAGTTGATAATTCCATTATTGTTTTGATCTCAGTTTTCATTTGGATGTTGCCTGTGGAAGTCAGGATTGATTTTGAGACAATAGAATAGGTTCCTCTTATTCAGAGCATTTAACTTAATGATGTTTATAAGATTCAGACCTGCAGGAAAATATAAGTGCAGTAAGTTTTTTCAACCTAATGACCTCCACATGAACCTATAGCCATCAGAGTTCCAGAGTCAGCATCACCAATACTAGCTGAAAAGACTAGGAGTTGCAATCCAAATACTATAAAGCATAGGCATACTAGATTAATTTTAAGTGACAACTTGGATGCTAGAATTTTGTGTGGTGGTTCAAGCATGACTGTTGAGGATACAAATGTATTATATGACACTGTTTTCTCTGGGCAATTTAAGCTCCATGTAACACAATCTCCATTTTACTTCAACTTTAATCTTCCCCATAACCAACTCTATGCCTGGGATCATATACTAACTCGTGTTTGAAGATCTGATGAACAGAAGGTTGTTTAGCACAATGTACTAAACCAGGGATCCTCACCCCTGGTCTGTGAACTGGCACCAGTCTGTGGCATGCCAGAAACCCATTTGCACAAACAAGTGAAGCCCAATCTGTGGCATGCAGGCAGCATATGCAACCTCACCTCCTCTGATCCATGGAAAAACCTCTCTCCAAGGAACCGATCCCTGGTACTGAAAAGGTTGGGGGGATCCTATACTAAACTATAAGATGAAAAAGATAACATTTGTGAGAGACAGCAGTCACAGTAGATTCAGCGTTTTCATTGTTACCTATACATTTGGAGAGGATGGCTTTCCCCCATGGTTGCGTGTGTGTATAGCTATGAAAGGTTTATCCTATGCTATAGAAAATTCGAAACTCTTTCATTTACACCTTCTTAGTATCGCTAATATTTTCACCCCTAGGCCAAAAGACTATCCAAAAATCCAGCTTTGGAAATGTATGTTTCATAAATTCAAAGTGTCCTGTGGCACTCCAAAGTGCTATGTGACTAGTTTTGGAATCATGGCTACAGTTTATTGTTTGCTTACTATTTAAAAATTATGAGAAATGACTAGTTTTCGGTAATGTAGTGTGGGCAAGCTCATATGTGACTCTGGCTTCTGGCTGTTCACTGTAAATGTATGGCTGGGTTCATATAACTCATTAAATCATGGCAAATCACATTATGCTTAGTCTGTATGTCTAGAATTACTAAAGTGGCTCAAGCTTTTAGGTGGTTCGGGTACAATTTTCCCAGTTCAGTCTAAGATCTAACATGAACTCATGATCCCTTAACTTACAATTATGCTTAAAATTCCATTAAGCATTTTGTATTTGTCACAATAACTGTAAAAACAAGGAGATGAATGTCTCTCTCTGTAGTTGAAGAAATAGTTACTATAAGGAGTAGTTGAAGGTACTCTAGATTGGTGGCATTAATAAAATTGATCCCTTTAAATAAGAAAATGAAAGTTGCATTCTTTTCCCCATTCCATCATTACTTCCCTCTCCTCCCAAGCTTCTCTGCTCTAGAACATTACTTTTTTATATATTATATACATATGAGAAATAAAGCAGTGGGTTAACTTTAAGTCCAAAGATCTAAACATATTTTGATAGATAATGTAAGGAAAACTTGGCAGAATAAATAATCAAATATTGGCAATATGATAACTAAATACTTTTATTTGAAGAAAGACAAATTTTTGCAGATTAACTTTATTGTGCTTTTAAAGCAGACTTTTTACATAAATGCTTTTATAGTCATATACACACATGCGCGCACACACACACTTAATTTCATTATTGTGCTCTATCGTGGAATCATAGGCTGATTCTGGTATTCAGGATAAAAGCAAAGGAAGCTTGTTGTATATTAACATGTGCATTCAAGCTATACTTAACTCCTTCAAGATATAATATTTTAGGATTTAACAGAGCAATTAATTGAGTTGAGAACATAAAGTACCTATCGGGTAATTGCTTCCTTCATGATTTGTTTCTTGTCATAATTTAAATTTGTGTACGCACTATGGATAAATTATTCATTTTGTGTTGGGAGGGGAAGATTGTTATGATTTGAATCTGAAATATATTTTTAATCTAAATATCTTAAATTGGATCATGATTTCAGTCATTCACTGCATGAAACAGATGTGCCGTGCTAAAAAGGAAGGGGAAGCATAAAAATATTAAATTTTCAATTTTATATAGAACGATTTTGCTGGGAAGAACAAAGTATTTTGGAACAGGTGGTATCCAATGATTAAGTTAGTTATTCAGAATTAGCTTCATTCGTTGTGCTGAAATACAATTTATTTAATAATGGCTTGAAGACGCCATAGTTGACAGGGTTTGCACATTGCTAAATTATATATTATGAATAGTAAAACAATTGTTTTGGGTCATATACAGTGTTAATTCAAACCCAAACAAACAACGTTGTGGCTAGTAAAATATGTGAATCCAGTATTTTACTTAGTATGATATATGAATTTAACGCTCAATATGGTAGTTGAGATACTGGCCTTGGGACAGAGAAACCTACATTCAGGTTCTTGCTCAGCCTTGGAAAGTTGCAGCATGAGTTTGGGCCGATCACTGTTCTTCAGCCCAATTTATCCTGTTGTGTCAGAAATTGGAGAGAGGAACGCAGTGTATGGCATCATGAGTTTCTGAAAAGGAGCAAAAGATTTTTAACATCAGAAGGAAGAGGCTTGTGTTGTAATGTAGTATCTGGGTTCATGCATCATGCCAAGCCAAGCCATAATATGGTTTCTTTGATTTTAGCTTTGTTGAATGAACTCGTGGTGTCCTTTTTGAATTACGATTAACAATGTTTTTGCGTGAATCCAACCAACGTTAGCATAACATGTGAACCCAGTCAGTTTTCCAGAACTATCATTATCTAGGAACTGGGGATCTGTCCAAGTGTTGTTGACTGATAACTCCCAATATATCTGAGCATTGACTTTGCTGGGAGATGTAGTTCAGCTACCCTGTCATATACTCTTCTAAATTGTGATATAAGACCAAATTATTTTTCAAGCAGGAAAAGCTATGATGTTTCTCTGCATAGTGTTTGCCATTATTGTTCTAGATGTGCTCCATGTATATATATACATATATACACACATATGCAGAAATACATATGCACACGTGCTAACTTCATGGTACTCACCAATATTTTATTTCTGTATGCATATTAGGAATTGATGATGCAATATTATAGCATAAGAAGGAGTGAAATATACTTGCTAAAGTTGCAGTTCTGTAGATATAATGAAATTAAAAGGGATAAAACAGTGATAGGGCCCATATGTCATGCAATGCCTTAATGTGCCCTGTTTTGACCTAATATGGTATGTGAATCAGTATTTGGCAGAATATTTTACCCAAGGAACTCCAAATCATTCACCTCTTGTGAAATGCCATTTCTTCCTAATCTACCAAATAAGGCCACATTCCCCAATAACAGATCCTACAATCTCAAGCCTGTAAGGTTTGCTATGCTGGCAGGGGATGATGGAGCTATAGCTCAACACATGGAAAGTACCAGGTTAGAAAAGGCTGCCTGGAAGTAGCCGCTAGTTGTGGAGGTAAAGGCAGTATGGATTTAGATTTTTTTTCCCACTAGGTTCATTCCCAGTTATTCTTGATTATAAATTATCCGATGATAGCTGCTTATTCTTTGGAAGTGCAGAGATAAGCTCTCAATTTGTGAAATTATAGATGTTGGGGGTTCTAGTTTTTGGGGGATGGGGAAACAGATTTCTAGACTTTCTTCTAGAATAATATTTTTGGATTACTGTAGAAGTGGGCTAAGCTTTTATTTTATTTTAAGTCCCTTGAGGACTGCCCTTTAGATGAAGATGAAGAAGCCTTTCATAATTTGGCTGAGGAAGATGAGGATATCGATCAATTCAACGATGACACATTTGGAGCTGGTGCAATTGGTGAGTTCATATAGCTAATATACCCTGACTTTCTATTTATATGACTGAGGTTCTCTAATACCTTCTGCCCATACATGTAATATCATAATTAAGGTAATCAGTCTCATGTTTTCTCCATGGAGTAACTTTTAATTTGGATCTATGTTCACTGCTGAACGTAGATGTTCTGGGCAACCCCCTTTCTATTCCATTGAGATAATCTTCTGCCTGGCAGATAAAGGCATCACATAAGGAGTGAGGGAGTCCTACATGGGAGAAATGTGAGGGAAATGCTGTTTGTCTCATTGCTTTGTAGACGATGACTGGCAGGAAGCGCACGAAAGATTGGCTGAGCTGGAAGAAAAGCCTGCTTCCTCAACAGAGCAAGTGGATCACAGAGTTACTGATGAGATGGACCTGTTGGGTGATCATGAGGAAAACCTGGCAGAGAGGCTTAGCAAAATGGTGATTGATAATGAATTGGAAGATCCAGCCATTATGCAGGCTGTGCAGACTCGGCCTCTGATACAGGTATGCAGCGAGTGATGAAAATATAAATTTAATAATAAATTCTAAATTCTAAAATGATGGGGGGAAATAGGATCTAATGTTTATTGGTTCACATAGTACCAGTAAAGCCATTTCACTAATTTTTTCTTCCCTTCTTCCCAGCAGCCAGGTGGCCTCAATTCAAGCATTTGGGATGGGCCCTCAGTTTTGAGACGCATTAGAGGACCACTTCTCAATCAGGTTCAGTGGTCTTTTTATTGTGTTTCTTATTTCTTCTTTTCTTACGATTATCAAGGATATCCTATCAGGTGTCTGTCTTTCCCTATTCTTTCTATTACATAATGTTCAAGGAGCTATGTAGGAGCGATGTAGCTGATAAGGGATCCGTTTTTAACCAAAAAGGTTGCTATCATAACTGGGGATGGCCAAAGGATAGAAAGATATCTCTGTTATTGAAGTTTTGCAAAAGGAACAAAGTGCCCTAAAAATCAATAACAACACACCATATCTTATCTCTTTGTTTCATCTATTGATAATCAGGTGGAGCAGCTAGAGACTTTGGAGTGCAACTCTTGCTCAGTATTTTGGCACATTGGATGTTTGCGCTTAATCTGATTTGAATTAAAGCATTTTAATAGATTATCTAAATTTTTCTGCAAAAACAAATTATGGATAGTTGTCAACATACGACTGGTCACTTAGTGACTATTAGAAGGCCTTGAAAAAAAGGACTTATTACCTGGATTTGAAGTTTCAACATTTGCACTGCCTTCTGACATGCTCATGTGACCACATTTGGGCACTTGGCAGCCACGCCCATTTGCAGCATCCCATAGTCACGTGACCACAATTTATTTTCATCCCCTCCCCAAAAATCACCATTTACAGGTATTCCTTGACTTACAGGCCTTCATTTAGTGATTGTTCAACGTTACATTCAGCTGCTTGGCAACTGGCATATATTTATGAGGGTTCCAGTGTCCCAGGGTCATGTGGTCATCTTTGGTGACCTCTGACAAGGACAGTCAATGGGGAAGCCAAATTTACTTAACGACTCTGTTACTAACTTAACAACTGCAGTGATTCACGTAATAGTTGTGACCAGAAAGGGCATAATTTAGGACAAAGCTCACTTATCAGCTGTCTTGCTTAGCAACATAAATTTGGGGCTCAATTGTAGTAGTAAATTGAGGACTACTTCTGCTAGACTCATTGGGCAACCACTACAAAAAAGTTGTGGACTGTTCAATGTAATCTTTTTAGATGTTTATCCTTTATTTTTTAAATTGTAAATCTATGAAGTTTTGGGAGGGGCACTACCAATGGCAGGGAAGTTACCAAAATGTTACCTTCACCCTATACCTTTTCCCTTGTAAAAAAAAGTTGTAAAATAAGTTGCGGTCATGTGATGTGGCCACTTCACTATTGCCACTACTTAAAACTGAAATAGTAGGCTTAAGTCAAGGACTACCTATTAAAAAATGTTGAATTTTTAAAACGTAGATTAGACAAAATTAGTTATCAGAAATTTAATGACCCTTTAAATGAGGATTAAATCAATTGCACGCTGAATAGTTTGTACCAACCTTTCCCAACTTGGTCCCCATTCAGTTAGCTGACAGAGAATTATGGGAGTGAGAGCTAATGTATTGAGAAGGAAGAAGACTGCTTGTGAGTACATGCTAGCCTTTCTGCTCCTGCTTACTGATTAATTTTTCTAAATTAGAGGTGGAATTTATCATTCCCTCCCTTCCCCCCTCCTCTCTCTTTCTCTAAACAACTGTTGGCACAGATGAAAAGGGATCCCATGTTTCTTTACTATCTAGTATCTAAAACTGCACATACTATGTTTATTTAACAAGAATGTCTGTCCATTGCTAGCTCTGGCTTGCCACAAAAAAAATATTTCTGTTTACTGTTTGATAGCCACCACTCTACCTGCTACTTGAGAAAGATATTGATTAAGCAATATTTAAAGGGAATGACAGATGTGATTCTCTCCTCTTCAGGAAGTGCCCTCCGTATCTGTGCTGGAATATGCCCTACCACAGAGGCCTTCGCAGTCCCGGGAGGAGGAGCAAGATGTCTCAGAGCGAGCTCTACCCAGGCGGTCATGCTCCCCAGTTATTGGCAGTCCTCCTGTTAGGGCTGTTCCTATTGGGACACCTCCTAAGCAGCCCACCATGCCCAACTTCAACCAACAGGTATTGTTTGCCTCTTCTACAATCAAGGTGTGGGCCTAAGATAGAGGATGCTTAAAGGAACAGAATAAAGTAGGATGCAATGTAATAAGTGATAGCATCCCCTGGACGCTAGATCTCCTTCAGTAGAGAATGTATTTCTTTTTGGCCAGCTGTCAAATTGACATGGTGTCAATGTCAACCTGAACCTTCCAGTCCTATTTCCATTGTGAAAGTGGCTTGGTATCTGGAAATTAGACTTGGAACTGGCAGAAGCAATTGGTGGTTGAGCCTTAAGCAACTTGCCATGGATGATTACTCTACTTTCTTCTCCTTGCTGTTCAACAGATCCTATGTCCGAAGCCTGTCCACATCAGAGTCCCAATTCAGCAGCGTTATCCAAGTCCCTTCAGTGAGAGGATGTCTCCAAACCAGCTCTGCAGTGTAACGGTAGTCTTGCCTCATTAGTTCTGTATGTTGAGTTGTCCTTTGATAATGAGTATTGCTTCCCCTTTCCTCCTTCATCGCTTGATCCTTCCAATGTTCCTGAAGGTGATTTGTCATAAATGTAATCTTAAATTCTATTATAGGCCTGCCCTCTTTTGAAATAATGGTTTCTAATCTTGATCAAATTGAATTCTCTATGGACAGCAGAGACCATGTCAATGAAAGGAAACTCCCAGAGCAATCTCCCTACACTTCTATCTTCCATAACATGGGGCTTTCAAGAAGAGTGGGACTTTTGAGAATTGTAATCCTAACACTTCTGAAAGCTATTAGTTTTGGGAAGATGGATGTATGACTTTGGCTTTTCATTTTGCAAATAAGTAAAAAATAGTCAAACCATTTTATTTTTATAAAAAATTATAATGATTTTCAGGTGTCTCACAATGAAATTGTTGGCTTCAGCATTAACTCAGTACTAGTGGCTGTAAACCATAGTTAGCCCTTCAGGAGTTTGTGATCTACAGATCTTATTGACCATTCAATAAAGTATGGCACTCTGTTGTTAGAAAATATTGCCTTTTATATTGAATTGCTTAGTCTCTCTGTCATGTTCCTCTTTTTTATCCTGTCTGTATGATAGAAATAGTTGCAGTACAATATATCTAAAAAGTTTTAATTACATTTTTCACTGTGGTCCTGTCCAAATTATTTTGATATTTTAACATAATTATTCTGTATACTTTACGTACAAATGAATGAGTGGTATTTCTGCTTCTCTATGATTGTTCAAGCATTTCTAGTTTTTGTATTTTTCTTTCTCCTTCTGAATGTATCTAGAAGCAAACTAATTTTTACCTTAAGAATTCAAGTATTCCATTTCTTTTATCAGAACAACTCCCTCTTGGGCCATCCATTCCCTCCTAATATTACTCCTGTTCTTACCCACCTCCAGAGAGCACAGCTACTAGGAGGAGCACAGGTAAGCAAAAGCCTACTACTCCTTCTCATTTCCACTATTAATGGGTGCAGCATTTTCTGCATGAGAAGCGAAACCTAAAATCCCAAAGATGCACGAATCCCTGTATTGGCTAATTGTGTGTTTAAATTAAATGAGATTCATTGTGTATCTTGGCCCTGTTTCCTTTTTGTCCTTTGTTTCTCTTCCTTTCTTACATGCAGCTTTCTTCCTGAAAAGAGCTATGGGCCCCTTCATCCCACTGGGACCTTCACTTCTGCTATACAAGTTCTTCCTCTTTATTTGTGCCACTCATGTCTCTTATCACTTCTTGATTCGCGCATTCAGGAACAGTGGAACTATAAACAAGTCTGTACGGGTGGTGGGAGATCTGATGCTTCTACTTTCCCTCTCCCACTCTGTAGGCAGGGAGGATGTCTCCCAGCCAGTTTGCACGGGTCTCTGGTCTTGTTGGCAACCCTCTTGCACCCATGAATCCAAAACTGCTCCAGGGCCGAGTAGGACAGATGATGCCTCCAGTCGGTGGCTTTCGTGCCTTTTTTGGGGCACCAGCTACGCCACCATCACAACACCACTCCCCATGTCCTGGAGCTCACCTGCAGAATCTACGGTAACCATCTTCCACCATCCTTTTAACATACTCCTGGACTGAGTTGTGCATGTGAACACTCCATGGCCCTTTCTGAGCAGGATCTTTTATTTTCCAGGCCTCGGCCACAGATGTTCAGGCCGGATACAACTCACCTTCATCCACAACATCGACGACTCTTGCACCAGAGACAGCAACAGAACAGGAAGTGAGTGTCCAATACGCTTCTTTGCTTTCAGGAAGACAAAGGAGAGCCTAATTGCTTTCACAGTGCAAAGGGTGAGGTCAGAGCTCCATGTGCTCTGCATCAAGATAACCCATTTTTTGTGTTTGTCCCAAGCGACTTGCACAGTAACATGATTGTGCTTATAAACATATAAATCAAGAATTCCAGAAATGGGAATGGGCTGGATAAAAAAAAATTGGAAGACCCTATCATTATAGAGATGGCAGAAGCAACTGTGGGAAAGTGAATGATCTCTTTAAAAGCTGTATGAAAAATTTCAAAAATACATTGCAGGGGGAGACAAAATCCGAAGGTTTAGAGTACTGTATTAGACCAATCTGTAGACTTTTGTTAGTTATTAGCCACTAGCCGTTTCCGGCCACGCGTTGCTGTGGCCCAGTCTGGTTAAATGGCCAACCAATCTATGTATAGATCTACACCTGCACACACAAACACATACACACAACCACCATACAATCCCCAACCTACCCACCTACTGTATTTCTCCCTCTCTCCCTCTACCTACCTACCTACCTACTGTATT
>JAPKID020001932.1:0-14017 GCA_026931265.2 Tropidonophis doriae | reverse complement strand
ATTAGATTTTAATTTCCTGTGCACCGCCCCAAGTCCCCATGGGGGAGAGGGGGCGGTCTATAAATTTAATAAAATAAATAAAATAAATAAATATTCTCATATTTTTGCTGTGTTTTTTTTCCTTTGCTATCAGTTATTGAGATGCATTTAAAACAATGAAAATACTCTGCTTCATTTATATCATTTTTTACTCCATAACCCCATACTTAATTTCTTAATTTCTTAATATTTCCACACTTCAAAACTTTACAGTGTGTAAACAAATGCTGCAAAACAGCATATAGGAGGGCCATGATTTTAAGGATATATATATAGGAATTTAGGAAGCAAAAAATGCTTAACTTTTATTATGTACTGAATTCCCAAGGCTGTCAGTTTTATGAAAAAAAATGACAAGATAACTTCTGTCATTTGTAACAGTTTTTTTAATTGACTAGTGCACAAGTATTGACAGGAGCATTACATTAGGACTAGCATTACATAGCAAGAATAAAATAAAATCTTGTCTATTACATTTTTAAAAAAAAATATTGTTGATATAGGGAAGATATTTTGTTTGCCAAAAGGAAATTCATTGTCAAGCTATAATGAGAGAACAGCATTAAAGTTGTAGTTCTCTTGTCCAGTCCCCAAACTGTAGAATTTTTCAGATTTCCCTGTCAAAAATCAAAAAGAGAAAAGTTTCCTTCTTCAGAATGGAAGATTTGCCAACACATCTTTCCTTCTAGATCCTGTGGAAACATCACCAACCCTTCCCTTTGTGATAAGTAAAAGGTGGTGATTTAGCAATACCAGAAGCCCCAAAAACCTCCGTATTGTAAAGTTGAGGAAAACATTTGAATTATTTAGAATTCCCACATTCCTATGAAAAACGTAGAATTGTTTTGTGACTAACTTAAAATGTGCACACCATATTCCAAGAAGAACGTAAAATAAATTCAAGGATATAACTGGTTCCCGTCCCTCTTCATGCTTTGTCATTTTTACAGCTTCACTCTTGTACATTTAGATAATATTTTTGATGCCTCCCATGCAATCTTGATGCCCGGAGATTGCCTGAGTAAGTCCCTGCAGTTTTCTTGTCAGGATTTTTAGAAGTGGTTTGTCATTGTCTTCTTCCTAGATCAGCAGTCTTCAACCTTGCCAGCATAGTGAACTAGCAGAGGGGGAAGTGGCAGCAGTAGAGAAGGAAAAGGGGATAGTTTCATGCATGCACACACTCATAGATGCACTCGCTCACCATTTCCATGGCCTGAACGGGCTGCGGCCTAGCAGGGGTCTCTTAGGGATTGGAGACCCCTGTCCTAGATGATTGATTGATTGCATATTCATATTATATTTCAGCAAAAAGGAACACAGAGATAAAATGCAAAACACAGAATATAAAAACTAAAATATTAATGGTAAAATAAAAACACATATCTATGGTAAGTTGCAAATATAATTTATTTCATTTGTCACAGTCAAGAAATCAGCAAAATCTCTATTATATCCTATGTTTTGAAACTCTTGCCATTATGTTTTGAATAGTTTTCGAGTCACACAGTCACAGTTCATTCCTGGTATTTTGCCCCACTTATGGAGGGTATCTTCACATCTACTATGACCATTAAGTTCTGTGTTGTCCATATCGCATGGGGCTCGTCAAATCGCGGTGACTTTTCCAAGATGCAGCGGAAGCTACAGCATCGGAAGGGGAAATTTCCATATGTTGTGAGTGTCAAAAAACACCTTTACAAGTGCTCTAGTAGTAGAGATGGATGAATATCTAGATCTTAACGTGTTTTGCTCCAAACAGGCTATGTCGGTCAGTACTTGGAACTGATCAATTTTCAATAATCTATAGGTATTCTTAAAGACTCTCTCAAAGGAGAGCCTTTCTTTGTCTGACTTCCAGAAATGGTTTATGACTCAGAACAGACAATCAATATGAGGAAGTAGACCGAATTATCCCACTAATGATGTACATTGACTAATGCAATTGTACGTCAATCCTATTTGTGTTTGGGTTATTAAGCCACACTGGGGCACAATACTCTGCTGCTGAGTAAACCAAGCTAAGTGTAGTCACTTGCAATATAAGCCACACAATTTGTGTGGGGTGTTATTTCTGCTTCTCAGTTTGGCAGCAGTCTTTGTCAAGTGTACTTTAGGGGAAAGTGTCCTGTCCAAAGTGACCCAAAGTATCTAGGATGCATGTAATAATTGAGTCAGTTTCCCTTAAATTGTACATTGAGCTCTTGGCTTGCTGATTTACCACTAAGATGGAAGCATGTTACTTCTGTCTTAGTTGAATTATACATTGTGTAGAAAGAGACTTGTGCTGCTAGGATTACACTCATTTATTATTTTATTTTATTTTATTTTATTTTATTTTATTTTATTATTTTATTTTATTTTATTTTATTTTTTTTTAACCCTGGGAGGCTTATAGTTACATAAATATAAAAAGTTAAAATCAGACTTTAAAATCAAGGAGTGCTGGGGTTGGAATGAAAGGGAGGTGAGTAATCCATTCAGAAAAGCTGGCTCAGGCAGGAACTTCAAATAAGCAAAGCAATAAGCAACACAATTAAGGCAATGGTTGACAAAATTAGCTCAGACAAACACCTAGGATTTGCATTTCCTCTTTTTCCTACAGAGCCAGCTATGACCCATACATAATCCCTACATGATCCCCATAAGAATCCAGAAGGTATAAAAACCCACCCACTCTAAACTCCATTTTGTCAGCTGCCCAGAATCACAGGTGGTTGGTGGTTCTGCTTCATCAATAAAGGGAACCTTTCTTTCCAATCAACCTCTAGCCTCCATTTTATCTCCAGTGCCTTTCTCCTGCCTTCGAACTAGAACTGGATTTTCCTTCCAACAGGGGGATGGCCAAACACACACACACACACACACACACACACACACACACACACTTTTATTATTCATATCTTATTACTAAATTATCCTTTACTTTCTATCTGGATGCAATTTCTTCTATAGTTCTATGGGACATGCCATTTCTGCATTAAATCTATTCCTTTGCCAGGCCATAATATTCCTAACCTAAGCAGCTTTCTCAAAAAAACAAACAAACCCCAAGGTTCGTTCACCATTCAGTCAGCCTTTGTTTATTGTGTGTATTTTCTTTATTTTTATTTTTTTGCAAAACAAATCTTATTTTATTAGCATTTTCATTCAAAATTGCTGTGATGTTGAAATTATTACAGAGTCTAATGAGCAGATTGTGCTATAGAAGTATTGAATTTAGGTTCTGTCCTACTTTAGAATTAGTCAACTTCCTGCTGCAGCCAGAGTGTCTCCATTGTGTTCAGTGTCTGCAATTCAGTACTTGGGCAAGCAGTGTCTCTTATCAATCGATGGAACAAAGTGCTGAATATGAAAGAACTGAGTCAGCAAACACCCGCCCCAAGAGAAGCAGCAAGAGAAGCGTGTTGCTGTCACTGCTCTTCAAGATCCTAAGGCAAGTTTATTTAAACTCAGAGAAAAGCAATGAAAACCTAAGATGAAGAAAAGGGAAGGAAAGAGAATTGACTGTCGGTTCAAAAAGGAAGAAGGAGCTAGAGCAGCTCCCTAAAAGGAAAAAAATACAGTGACTTTTTAAGGCAAAGTATGACAGAGGCACAAAACATCCTGCATAATACAGATATTTTTTTTCTTCCCATAGAGATGACATATTTAGTTAGCTATTTAATACAATATTTATATCTCTCTAAATTCATACTAGGTGATTCACAGTAATAACACACACAATAAAATAGTATCACTTAAAACAATCTTCATACCAATGATTCCATTAATATGAATTAAATGTGAAAATGAAAAAACAGAATAAGTATCCTATATCTTCACTATAAGGGCAACCCTGAAACACGTAACTTAGACTTCAAAGGCCCTGAGAAAGTAAGTAGTTTTGCCTGCCCTCCTGAAGGAAAACAGAGTGCGATCTCAAGCCACACTAATATTGGAATTAAGGATTGTTAAAAGGAATTTGTTGCCATCATATGTAAAGATACTTATCATATTTTTTTAAAGGACTAGATTAGACAGTTCTGTGGAAAAGATCAGAAACTGCTATGTTTGCTGGCAGAGTGCTATACTCTGAATCACAGGTCTTAAATTTAAAGTGTATCCCATTTAAAAACATCATTGTAAATGTCTGGATCTAGTTGGTCATGATAAGATATAGGACATTACTCTGGAGGGGCCCTTGACTTGATCTGGCAGGGAGATTCTAATATTTTAATATTATTCTATTAGCCGTTCCTGGCGACACGTTGCTGTGGCCCAGTCTGGTTAAATGGCGAACCAATCTGTGTGTAGCTCTACACCTGCACACACAAACACGTACACACAACCACAGTACCTACCAACTGTATTTCTCCCTCTCTCTATCCCTCTACCTACCTACCTACCTACCTACCTACCTGCTGTATTTCTTCCTCTCCCACCACCTACCTACCTACCTACTGTATTTCTCCCTCCTTCTCTCTATACCTATAGCTGCCTACCTACCTATCTTATGGACAGAGTATTTTATATCATAAAGGATGACATAATATCTGTGGCCCACTGCTCTCTCTGTATCCATTTACCTACCTTTTAAACAATTGTTTTACATTTCAATTGCGTTTTCCTGGCACAGGTGTGGCATCTACACAATCTATATATACATCATTGATGTCATATTCGAAAGGAACGTTGTGTGAAAATTTGGAAGCGATCAGTGCAGTATTTATTTATTTATTTATATTTGATTTATATAACCACTCCTCCATCGAGATGGACTCAGGGCGGTGCACAGGGGATTAAAAATCAGCAATAAATAACAATAAATACAATAATAATATCTAAAATGAATTAAACTAAGAACATGTGCTAAAATATTCTCATTAAAATTCTAAAATCATTTACTAATTAGTTAAGATTATATCGCCTCTAAGCTCTAAGCTCTAAGCTAGACCAGCTTGATGGAAAAAATACGTCTTGAGTGAGTGGCGAAAGAGGGGAAGGTCCATGATAGTATGAAGTTCGGGAGGTAGGTCGTTCCAGACGGATGGCCCTGCCACACAGAAGGCCCTTCCCCTGGGCACCACCAGCTGGCATTGGTAGCTTCCATAGTCCAGTACGATCCCACAGAGTTGGCCTCCTCAGGTGCTGTCAACCAGACAGTGTCAGCTGGCGACCCCCAGGGGGAGAGCCTTCTCTATGACAGCACCTTCCCTTTGGAATGAGCTTCCCCCAGTCAAATTTGAAGACCTCTGCTATAGACTCTAAAAAGAAATAAACATTTAATGGGAGATCTTGAAGTTTTAAACTTTAAAATATAGAAAGTCTGGACTAGAACTTGCAGTATGGGAAAAATGACTCTAATAATGTCTGATTACTGTGCAAAAAGAAAAATGGGTTTTTAAAAATAATTTGGCAATCAGCTGTTATGCCTTCTGCTTTGTTTAACACTGGAAGTTAGAGCTAGAATGCCACCAACTGGTGAAAAAAGATATTAAAACACTACACAGTGGGAAAAGGCATTGACAAAAAACACTACACAGTGGGAAAAGGCATTGACACAGTGGGAAAAGGCATTGACAAAAAAAAGATATTAAAACACTACACAGTGGGAAAAGGCATTGACAGAGAAACAAAAGAGAAGAAAAAGAGAAACAAAGTGAAAGGCAAACAGCACCTGGAAAGCTATCTTTTGGGAGTTTTTATTTTTATTTTTGTATCTATTTGTTTTCTGTCTGTTTGGGAATAACTGGTGAATGTTTTGAGGATCCTTAAAAGAGTCAAGACTATAAACAATAAGAATTATTCCTGAAACTGTACTTGATTCTGTAGATTAATGTGACATAGGAAAATCTGGTGGGCCATCCTGGATTATAATACTATTTGACAGAAGATTTTACAAGGCAAAAGAACAAGAAAATAACAAAACTTACAAATGCAGGCAATTTAGAGGGAGAAAACTAGAGGATTTTAAGGATTATAAATATTGTGGATTTTGAGGACCAGTTCTAGGACTGAGTGAAATTTTTTTAATGTCGGCTTTTTTGGCACCTTTGTGCAATTGGGACATTAAGATTTTGGTGGATTATTGGTGGATTGTTGAGTAATTTTTGGCCTATTAAATTAAAGCAAAATGGCACAAAAGGGAAATACAAATATATTTCAAAAAGAAACACTATCGATGCTTCAGTGTACTCAGGAAGCTATGATAAGGAACCATAGGGAGATGATAGACCTGATGCATTATACAGATGTGAGAGTAGAAAGCCCTAAGCAAATAATAATGAAAAATGAACAAAACACTCAGAAAATAGAGAGAAACCAGAAGGAGCAGAGAAAAGAATAGAAGAGATAAATCAATAAATGATACAAGCAGATAGAGAGATGGAAGAAATAGAGATGGAAGAAATTCCTGAAATGGAGCAGGTAGATTCTTCAAGAGGTCAAAATATAGAAGAGGATGGAGAGAAAAATTTCTCTGAAACGATGAGTTACTGATGTGTGCTTTAGAGATTCGACAGTGAGAGACAGATGTGAAGGCAAATGAAAGAATTAGACTAAATATGAGTGATGTGAGTGGATACAAGATCCTAAGGGAGAAGCATGGGAGATTTGTCCAAAAGTTAATAAGAGTTAAAATAGTAAAAAGGGCAAGAGATGATAGATAGATACACAATACCTTTCAATATGGGAATTGCTTTATTAGGGGTTAGAAAAAAGAGGTAGGAAGAAGAAATTGGGAAAATATTACTATGTAAACTGCTACATAATATAATACATTATAATTACAATGTATACGTAAATGTTAGATGTTGAAAGATTATAATTATGTATACCTAAACAGTATTATCACTGTTATCAGTATAGTATGTAAAGTAAATTGAACCAGACAATATACTCATATATGTTAAAGAAAAAAACATAAATAAAATTATATATAAAAAACCCAGATACCTGGCAAATGGTTCATACTTATCACTGTTATAGTGTTCTGGGGTCATACTTTTTGCAACCTTTTGACAAACTTAGTCAGTGGGAAGCCCGATTCACTTAACAACTGTGTCAAGAAATGGGGTAAATGGGGTAAAACTCAATTAACAATGGAAATGTTGGGCTCAATTGTGGTCATAAGTTGAGGACTACCTGTATTATGGTAATTTGAAAATTTGTGAAAGTGTCGTTCTTTAAGTGTGTCTTTATGGATCAGCGGTAGATATTCTTTATATGATTTATGTTGTAATATTTTCTTGGGTAGTTCTGCTGTAATATTTTAAGCTTTTTAAAAATTTTAATTATTATAAAATGATTGATGATGTTTTAAGTTTGTGTTATGGATATTTTATAATTGCATTGTTGTGGTTATGCATGAAAGAATTCTTTAGTAGATTACAATATACCTAATTAATAATTAAATGCATTAAAGTAATGTTGGAATGTTATTCTGTTAATTAATATTCCCAATATTTATTTGTTTTTAAAAATATAATTCTACTTTCAAGAAAGCTTTCAGAATAGCTTAACATAATCAGTAAAAAAAAAAGCTAGTCTCCTTTCCTAGTGATCATTTAAAAGCTATAACTTCAATGAGGAAAAAGGCTATATAAAAGGAGAAAGCAATCACTGATTATGGTAATGGGCTAAGGAGAAAATAGTCTATAGGCTGATGGATATGCTTTGTTTCCATTTTTTGTGCAATTTGAGAAAAATGGCTCCTGTCCAAGCTTGCATTTCCTAAACATTTTTTTAAACAGAGATCCCAGTCTGCATTTTCAATGACTAATGAAGCTACAGCCCAAGACCGGATTCTCAAATCATCAGTGTTTGAATCTACCTTGAGAGAACCAAAAGGCCAAATCAAGAAACAAAAGCAAAGACTGTCTACCTTTCCCAGCTGGAAGAGTGTTGACCAATTAAATGAACCAACTAAAGGTCTGTAATGCTTGTATGATATTTCTTGGCTCTGCAAAGAAGAAATAGCTATTTTTCATGTTCTTTTAGAATGAAGGAAAGAAGAAGGAATCAGGTAGATCAACAATCTACAGACTGAGAATGGCCACTGCTTTGTCATTTTCTTTTTAAAATAGCTATTAAATTTTGAAAACAATGAACAGCATTTCTGTAAAATATTCCAAAGTATTTTTCAGAGTATAAGATGCACCGTAATATTTGGGGAGGAAAATAGGAAAAAATAGTTTCTGCCTGTGACTTCCAGCATTCATCAGTATTAATCTGGCTAGCATCCTTGCAAATGACCAGCAAATGACCTGGTCAGCTTCAGCACATTATTGCAGCCAGATTTAGCAAGAGCAGCTGATTGGTGGCTGGTGTACCCCTAATAAGCTGTTCCAAGCTGCAGGGATTGCCATAAACCATCGCCACCTCTGGCCTCATATTTTTGGGTGGTTCAGAACCTCTCTGCTGAGCCATTGGAATATGTGTTCTGTTATTAATTCATAAACAGTTAATAACTTGGTATTATTTATAACCTATCATGAAATTTGCAAACAAAAAGGCCTGGTTCTAATGTAAAGTGGTAGTCATTCTTTTCACCAAAATGTATTATTGTTACATTACGGTAAGCCTTGCATTGCTCTTGGCAAGGCCTCAGTAACTAGATTCTCTGCAGTATCAGTTGGCAGAAATACATCCTTCTGTAGATATTAATACCAAAAGCTGATTTTAGATTTCCTGGATGAAGGAAGTTAGATCTGTTTTGTTTTTATTGTTCAGCTGTTATTTCTGTGCCTTTTACTCCTGAAATCTTAGAACATATTTGTGAGTGATAAATGGACCTGTACTTTATGTGGTTGATGCATGTACAAATTTAACTTGTTAAGATGCAATAATTTATTTTAAAAAATTATTCTGGAAAACATTTCAAAAGTTTGGCATGAACAATTGACCTGAGGCATTTTTCAATGCCTTTAAATCAAGTAGCTATTCTTAAGGATAAATAGAATATGGCTGTTTTATTAAATATATTACCAAAGCTGAAATCCCAAAATATATTTTAGTCACATTTAATGACATTTGATTGTTTAAACTCTAGAAAAAAATGCTTTCAGAAAGCAATTGCAGTTATATCTATTTCATTTATAATTAGATGCTTTTTAGAAAAGTATTTTGAATCCTAGGAATATACTAAGTAGTAGGGAATCAATGCTTTCACAAACTCAAAAATAAAATAGCTTTGGGTAATTAAATGTACATACAGGTAGGCCTTGACTTATAACCGTAACTGAGCCTAGAATTACAGGTCAGCAGCCATGCCAGTTTTTAGTGGACCATCATATGACAAATCCAATTTTATGACATTCATAATATGTTACAGTCATTAAGTGAATATTGTGATCATAAGGCAAATGCCACAGTCATTAATTGGAAGCTGTGGTCATTAAGTGAACCTATTGCACACAATGGACATTTTCCCCCCAGAAAGTATATGCCAGTTTCCAACATGATAAGTTGTGGTCACATAATAATGGATTGCTGCAAACAACTAAATATAGGCTGGGTTGTTCAGCATCCAAAATGTAATCTTGTGCCCATGGGGATAGGATGGCTATCAAATTTTGAATGTAGTCCTGGATATCTTTTTGGGAGTGTATCATAACTTTAAATAGTCATTAATGACCTGTCATCAATTGAGGCCTACCCATAGAAGCCTACTTAAGATTGTATATATAAACATTATAATTTTAATTTTCAAGAATTTTAAAATTTTGCTTCTTTGCATTTAAGATCAAGTATAGCCTCCTATTCTCCAAAATTCTTATGTTGATTCAGTCATGCATAATATAAACCAATTACAATAAATGGAACAGATTATCAAAGATGACATTAATTTCAATTTATTTCTCTACATATGACTACGTTTATATTCAAATCAGCCACCTTCTTCTACAGTATTTGTGAAATTCCAAGCTATTAATTCTGCTGATGAAAGGACACTAAATGATATGATAATAAGTAGATCAATAGCAAGACTCTTGCTCAATCCAACAAAGGGAGTCCTTTACTAGAAATATTTGGTGGCTGTTAATCTGTTTGGATTAATAACAAAGAATAAGATGTTCCCATCTTTGCATTGAATTACCGTGTAATGCCAAATTGTTAGACTTTATCATGGTCAGCAGTACTAGTTGCAAGGAAAATACTAACATGTTTAGAAACATTTAGGTTTTTAGAAATTCTAAAATACACATTACAACCACTCTTGGGTTTTAAAGAAATTCTTAATAATATTAATAAATAACAATGTATTTATTAAGCTTTTCATCTATCCAATACTATGTGTGGGTTGCAAAACTAAATGTTCATTGTTTTGTAAAATATTTATTAAAACTGGCTCCATTTCAAATTCAGATCAAATTGTGATTAATCATCTTCACAGTACTTTAACATAATATGTGTCATATTTCATATTTATCATAATTCATATGAACTTCATTATTCTCTTGAAATTTATAAGATGTAAAACAACCAAAGTTTTACTTTTTGTAGTAATTCAAAAATAGTAATTAAGAATGCATTTAGATCAATAAAATTCAATAATAATGATACTGGAGTTTCTTTTTATATTTTCTTAGATTTTCCTCCTGTTTTGCAAAGTACAGATGGAAATTGGGTAGCCTTGCAAAATGCCATTTTGCCTTGTCCTCGAACGCTTGCTAAACCTAAGAGCCAAGTGTTCAAAGCATTGGAGGAAGAATCCAATGTTGTATCTGCTTATGATGAAATGGGCTCTGATAGCGAAGATAATGGTGACTGGAATGTGACTTTGAACAAGCTACAGCAGAGGCCTCAGGAGCTTTCAAAGTACATTGAAGCTCAGCACAATGCTGAATGGAGTTATGACAAGGAATTATATCAGTCTATGACTTCTCTGTCACCTAAGGGGTTTACCATTGAGACAGAATACTCTGATTCAGAAATATCACCTGTCGATTCTTTAAGGGAGACTATAGCATCTAGCCTCTTAGGAATACATAAAGAAATTTGTAACCATAAATTCAGAGAAGAAAAATCAGAGATGAATGAAGAATTGGATGTCAATTATAATCCACAGATTATCAGTTTAAACTGTTCAGATGGTAGTGAAAATGAAGAAATCTATCATGACTTTGAAAAGACATCAAGAACATGGGGAAAAAGTAATGTCCTCTCTGAAGAGTTATGCAAAAGCAAAAATTACACAAAACCACCTAACAACTTGGGTACATATCAGGTAATCAAAGTTTGGTGATTACAGTTTATAGTCTGCCAAAAAAGGGGGGGAGTGGTAAAATCTTTGCTGTATTACATAGACACAGTAACCTAAGCACAGGCAGCCATGGAAAGTTCTACTACCATATTTTTTAGAGTATAAGATGCACCCAGGTTTTGAAGAAGCATTTTTTTTAAAGTAGATAGATAGAGGGAGAGAGAGAGAGAAATATAGTAGGTAGGTAGGTAGGTAGGTAGGTAGGTAGGTAGGTAGAGTGATAGAGAGGAAAATAGAGAGAGATAAATACAGTAGATAGGTAAGGGGAGGGGTAGAGAGAGCGTAGGTAGGTAGGTAGATAGGGAGGGAGAGAGAGAGACAGAGAAATACAGTAGGTATGTAGAGAGAGAGTAGGTAGGTAGGTAAATAGGTAGATAGAGGAGGAGGGAGGGAGAGAGACAGAGAAATACAGTAGATAGGTAGGGAGAGAGAGAGAGTAGGTAGGTAGGTATATAGGTAGGTAGATGTTTCCAGGTGTATTTACCCATGTCCTGGAGAAGGAAATCGCTGACAACCTGTAACATCTAAAACTGCTGGCACAGCACTTGACCAATGTAATTCTCATCAACCACTCTAAGTAAACAGCTTTCTGAAAGAAAAAAAAAGTTTTTGCACTCTGCAAATCTCCCCCAAACGGCCTGTTTTTCATGGAAATGGGCCTGGTTTTTTTTCAAATAAAAGGCATGAATAGCTTTGGGGGGAGCCTGCAGAATGCTCCTGGGAAGGGAGAGGGCAAAAATGAGCAAAAACGACCCGTATTTTGCTCATTTCTGCCCTTCACAGCCCCCAGAAGCTGTCTGAAAACCTCCATAAGGCTGGGCATTATAATACATATAACTCTATAATACATGTATACTGCTAATGACAATTGGGCATTGAATAAACTGATCTAATCTGACATTTTGTCACTGAATAGGAATCAGTAGTATGTATTACACAATACAATTACACAAATCAAATCCTGTTCAGTTTATTGCATACTTATGTTACTTCTCCGCAGTGAGAATTAAACATGTTCCCTGTCCCATTTTTATAATCTGAAAAACATACATGTAACATAGTATATAACTAAATATCTAATACAGATACTCTTCTACTCATGATCATTCAAATTTAGGATGATGTTGAATGAAAGGACTTAGGGCCTCTGCCCAGAGTTCATGTAATGAAAAGTTAGGTACTTGGCACTGTGCTCACCCTTACAACAGTGGGAATGCTGCATCTCTCCCTCACACTGTGGGCTGGGAGCCTCCACCAGCTAAGTCCACTGACGCATGGAAACTTGTCACTGGTTGAAGGCCTTGACTGACTGGGCTGATCAGCACACAAGCCTCCTTCCTCCCCCTTTACTCCCAGGTGGCCTGGTCTTCTCCCCCACCCCCCCAATTGTTGGAAGGTCTCAAGTGGCTAGATCTTCTTGTCTGTGAAAACATGCCATGTTCCAGAAGGCTTCAACCAGCTAGACCCAGTAGTGTGAGGACCTCCTACATTCCTACAATGACTCCTGAAAAGCGTGATTTATCTTTCTCCTTTACCACCAACCCGTTGGGCACCCCAACGGCCTTCTCTTTGCCCATCATGACTGGGTCGACTTGACATCCCTTTTCTCTGCAGCTGCTACATGCCAATCTAATGTCAGCTAGAAACATAGTGAAGGCTAGAAAAGCCATCCTTCTCAAGGCTTGATGAAGGAGAGAAATCAACCAAAGAAATAATCTGATTGTAATAAAAATCCTAATAAAATGTTCATATTCTGTCCTGATGATTTGAATGTGAAAGATATCATAATGATCTTAAAAACTAAATTGCAAAATCAAAAATAGGGCTGAACGTTTTTAATGTTTAGAAAATTGAATGCATGCTATTTGATATTGAAAGTATTTTTTCCTTATATATTCATTATGTTACAATTACCAGAATTTTACTGCATTGCTCTCATGTCATAAATAGTTCTTTATAAATGTGCCACAGATTTCACTGTTTTCTTTTTGAGATATAGTGATTTAATTATTTGCTTTTTGTTTTTAATTATTTAAGGTATTTGATGATTTATCAAAATTTGACATCAGCTGTGCCGATCAACATCAACAAAGTTGTTCCATACTGTGTATGGAAGAAAGGATAAAGGCAAGGTTATCTGAATTATCAATAAAAATGAAAAATAGTAGAGAAACTTCAGAGGAAAAGACATCAGAGTCAAGAACAGCAAATGAGAACCAGAAATCTGGCTTAGCTTCAAAAAGCAATAGCAAATGTCTCCAAGAAGAATTTGAAAAGGTAGTTAATATTTTTTGTCTGTCTAGTTAGCAAATAACATGAGTCCTTTTCTATCTTATTCATTGAAAAATTGAAGTGTGGGAACTAGAAGCATGTAAAGGAAAAACTGCTGTCTTTCCCATCTATAAAATCCTTGAACAACCAGAACATGGCACACACAATATTTAGCTGTGTTACTTACAAATTGCAACAATCTAATGTGAAATTGTTGAGAAACCAAATAGTTGCTACAGGAAACCATGTGTAGGCCATAGTGTAACTCCAGTCATCTCCTATCCCATTTTTCCATTCCCACACTTTGTGCTGTTGCTACTGAAGGATCCTATAACTTTTAAAAATCATTCTTCCCAAATCTCTTTAATTAGGCCAGATAATTCTGATTCTGCAGACAGCATTTTGTTATGCATGTACAATTCACTTCAAAATTGAACATGAGAAATGTAGGAGATTCCATATTTT
>JAPKID020001931.1:0-14018 GCA_026931265.2 Tropidonophis doriae | reverse complement strand
GAAGGAGGGAGCGGGTCACCCCAAACAGGGCGGCAGGGCGGTTATCTGCGGATGCGATAAGAGTGGCACAATAGCGACGTTTGGCCACTCTTATCGCCACTAGGTAGGTCCTTAAATGGGCTCTTACCTGTGTTCGGTCAGATCCGGACCAAGTAGCTCTCCAATTTCTCTCTAGGCATCTCTTGTGGCATTTCATCACCCTCAGCTCCTCTGAGAACCAGGGAGCCTGGGTGTCTCGATGCCGCATGAGAGGCCGCAAGGGTGCGAACCGGTCCAAGGCCCCAGTGGCCGCCTTACTCCATGCGGCCACTAGGTCTTCCATCAGGCCACGGGTCAGGGTCTCAGGAAGTGGCCCAAGCTCTATCTGGAACCTCTCAGGGTCCATCAGGTGCCTGGGGCGGAACCATCTTGGAATTTCAGGTTCCGCCTCTCCGCGGTGGGGTGCAGCGGTTGGAAAGTCGAGCCAGAGAAGTGAGTGATCTGACCATGACTGAGGTATGATACCTAAGTCCCCTATTCCGAGATCACTCGTCCACTGGCCAGAGACAAAAATCAAGTCCAGTGTGTGTCCTCCCTCGTGCGTGGGGCCTTGAATTACCTGGGTCAGGTCCATGGCCGTCATGGAGGCCATGAGCTCCCGAACTGCCTCGGATGTTTCGCCTACCGATGGCAGGCAGCATATATGCATGCTATACACGTACGCCACACACACACACACACACACACCTGTTTATTTTTAATATGTAGCAGAAAGAGGAAATTTGAGAGTTCAAAAGGTTAATGCTATATGGAACAAAACTGTGACTGAATCTAGATGTTCTGCTTTGGAGACTATGAAGCCTTCTCCCAAAAGGTAACAAGGAAAACAGGTCATCAAGAGGATGTGTAGTGTAACAGACAATCCTACGGACTCTGGTCAAGCATTGCTTATATGCTATGTCCTAGATAGAAGGAAGTGAACTACTAATGATCTTTTCTGCCATCCTCAAGACTCTCTGCACTGCCTTCCTGTCCGAAGCAGTAATGCAATATGATAGGATCCTCTCAATCATCCCTGTATAGACAGTGGTTGAACTTTTCTCATGCAATGCAGAAAATACAGGCGCCACTGTGTCCGCTTCACCAGTGTCTCACTGTTGAGTGACCAAGCTAGCATACTCATTAGATGCACGCCAAGAAATCTAATGCTGCTAACCACCTCCATAGGTGAATCATTAATAGGTAGAGGTGCATGGCTTCTATATATAAAGCAGCGCCTGAATTATTTAAACTTAAGTCATTTTATTTACAAACATGTCATAGTTCAAAACTAAGGTTAGTTTCTTTTTCATTTCAATCTGGTCATTTCTTCTATTGCTTTCTGACAGCTACTCTATTTACTAAACTCATGGTTAAAAATACAACTGAATTTCATTCATAAATAGAAGGGAAACAATTTACCCTATTAAGACCAGCTGTTGCAGCTCAGGACAAACAAAGCAACCCTAACGAGTTATTGGGAAACAAAAGAATTTGTAGAGAGGGCTTAAATGCCGAATCTCTGAAAAAAAATGCATACTTTCCAGTCTTGCAATTAAATCTAACTGTTTCAACTGTTGGCACAAAACATTTTTTGATTGCTTCACATCTAGATAAAACCAGATAGGCTGCCAAGCTTTCCTTTTCTGGATAAACCATGTATTGTACATCATGTCTACTGATATAAAAATCATCATTAGGCTGGATTTTAAGGATAATCTAAGGTCCCTGAATAGTAAAGTACAGATCTAAATAGAATTCTTCTGTGTGATAAATAAAATGCATTCAATTATCACTGAACTGCTTTTGTTTAAACTAAAAAAAAGCTGTAACCCCATAGCCTACTTTTCAATGATAAAATCCCTCACAAGGTAGATTGTAACAAAATCAAAAGAGATAAAAATGAATTTTGCAATGAGCAATTTTTTTTAGCCAAAACCATATTTCACTACTAAGATGAACTAAGATGAGCAACATTTGAAAGCTGGAGAATGGGATAAAGTGACCAGGAAAAATTGAGGCCATCCAGTTCTTTAAATCTATTTTCTACAATTTAACATTCTGTAGCTATATTAGGCTAATAGATCTGGAAGATATGAAGGCAAGGGGAACTGTTTTAAAAAGCCTTCAATATCAGGTGGTAGAGAAAGCTGACATAGCTGACAGCTATGGTATATACGCCCTTTTTCTAAATGGGAACAAAGGAAAGTCTAGCTTCATACCTTATCTTTAACTTGTTTGTATTTTAAGAAAAGATGCAAAGACTAACTCAAGTTTCTGCCTTTTTTGTGTGATGGACTGATTGGGTCCCTTCAGCTCGGAATTGCTGCTTTAGTACAATGACAAGAGAACAACTTTCAAACAATTGCGTACTCCTGATCTATGCACTTTTAAAAGGTTTCTGCTCTACTGCTCTAATTACACCATACACTTGATTAGATATGCAATGTTTCTGAGGCGCATTAAATTGTGCTGAGTAGAAGTTTTGATAGTGAGATTATTTCTATAGCAGAATAGCAAGATCCGTAAAAATAACAAATGAGAGAATAAGGAAAGAATAAGAAATTACAATTTTTAGGGTCTAAGATGAGAAGGAAAATTATGAAAGTATGTTGATGTTAATTCCCATATCCAATTTATGTGAAAAATGAAGCTTCAGTGAGAAATGTATATATATAACTATACATATTTGTATAAAAATGTTCAATGCATTCAATATGCACCACACATATTAAACATCCTGCTTACAAAAAGTCACTGCCCCACATATGACACTCTTCAAAATATCAATGAAGACTAAGTCAGTCCTACCCTAATACTAGGAAGACAGAATTAATCTTCTGCATTTTCAGAAGTTTCTTCCATATAATCCTTTATAAACAATGGCGTAACTGCAGAAAACTGGTCAGTAGCACCAAATTGATAGGACTATAACTTCAGCTGGCAGATTTTTTTTAAAAAATGTGTTGACTAGATCATTAAAGGCAGAACTGTTCATTTAATTGGGGAAAGCACCAGTCTCCTAAAAGATGCTAGTGTTTTGTTATCCTCTATATTCTATTAAATTGAAAGACCCTAAGGCAAATCAGATGTTCTGTTTCAAGCCATCCTCTCTACAATTAACTCTGAACATGTTTGGAAAGCCAATATCTTTTTTGAAATTATAATATGTACCATTTAGTTTGGTACTCTTAATTATTTTTATCTAGAATACTACGTTGCCTTCCTGTTGTCTTCCCAGGCACTGGACTGCACATTCATTTTGTTTTTAGGAGACTCACAAGGTTTTGCTAAATTCTATATTTTTGGATTTGGGGAAGGAAGATAGAAAGTACCTTCCTTTATATTTCTTAGATCTGAGGTGAAAACCAATATGGAAGTACTAAGAATTCTCCATTTGGACACATTGGGATTACTTTATGTAATTATCTTTTACTGGCAATTCTAGCAACACTAGGGGAAAGAAGAATCAGCCAAATTATTAACCCCCTCCAATTTATGACAGAGAAGATAAAGTTGAGAGACAGATGAAATAGCTCTTTATTGTAGAAAGTTTATTTTTCTCACAAAATTAGATGTCAATCAAGAAACCTCACCCTTCTGCGTAATCTGTCTCGTTCTTCACGGATAGCATTCATGGTGGCCTTAGTTCTGTTTAATTCTTCTTCCTTGCTACACAGCATAGCTGTTAAGCTTTCATTCTCTTCCCTCAAACCTGCCAGTTCCTTCTCCCATCGGGACCTTTCTTCAGCCAAGTTTGGGTACAAATCTCGGCCAAGCACACCTTCAATCTCCTCAACTGTCTGAAAAACATAAGAAATTAAAACTTTAGAGGAGTATACCTTGAGGAATCTCTGAAAATACAAATTCATATTAATTCATTGCTGTTTAACAGATTTTTTTTGTTTAAGAACTATAATTTTTAATCATTTATACTTCTATTTTAGTTTTTTGTCAACAGATGAGTTCAAACATAATGGGAAAAATACACTAAAAACATACTGTCGCTGTTCCACATCTTTGCCCCAATTTATTTGGATCCATTTGAATTAGAGTACAACATTTCATAGAATTTTTCCTAATTTTTTATGAAAATCAATGTTTTTACTCTTATAGAGTAAACTGTGTGTAAATTTACTCTCTTTCTCTCTCTCTACAAACACACGCACACACACACTGTATACACAAACATACAGAGGGTATATGTGTTATTCTGGCTATAGTTATATACAGCCAGAATAAAAAAAACCCGAAGTAAATAAAAAAATCAAGTCTTTTCTAAACCAGAGTTCCTTAAAGTTATTTTCATAAGCATGTCATCTTACACAGAAAAAATATACAATATAAAACATACCCAATGCAAAAAACAAAAACTAAAAACAACTTTAATGTAAGATAAAGGATACCGTGCAAATCTGTAGGTATTTCTTTAGAGCTAAAAAAATTATGAGTATTTCTATGAGATTTATTGATATAGATTACTTACAACTATGTTTGCAAGACAATACTTGTTACAACTTCTTTACAGTATTAGATTCATAACAGCAGCTGGAATTCACATGCTGTTATTGTAAATTCTGTGCATTTTATATTGTATTCACTTCTTTGAAATAACAGTAATTCACTTGAAAAGAAAACAACTCAAAATTGCTTAAAATTTGTAATTGTGATGTTCTCAACGCCTTTCTAGTTCATTTTTGTAACTTTCTTGGGCTGCACTTGCCTCAAAACCAAATACATACAGCTATATTTAAAACTCAGTCAAGAGGAAATTGTACTTTTTAAAGTTAAAAAGGGCCTATTTCATTCACAACTTGGTATGCTAATGTAAGCAATACTAAACCATTGACATTTGCAGAGCATATTTGCTCAGTAGGCAATAGAGCACATGAAACATTCTAATTAAGTTCTAAAATGGGTAGCAAAGTGCATTCTACTTAATCAGTCGATATATTAAGTGGACTTACTGCTGCTTTCATTAGCTAATTAAGAAAAAAAGTTACTGTTAACTGAATGAACTACCACTTATTAATGCAAACACTACAGGTTCCTTATCTGGAATAGACACAGTCTAAAAGGTATTCTGTACAACCATTCAAATTATGACAATTTCAATTTGAATAAATTTGATGTGTTTTACTGACTATTTTATCTGCTATGCAATAAGCTGACTCAAAGGAATTGGGAATAGCCAATTGCAATTTCAATCTGGAATTCAGCGCACTCTCCTTTGTTTGCTATTCTTTTTCATCTCTTTCCAGGAATAAAACTAAGATAGAGCGGCTCATCTCAGTTCTCTTAGGAAGCCTCATGCATGTAGCTAGACAGCTTATCAATGTCTGGGACAGCAGCACGGAAAATGTTGGAGACCTGTTTTTTTTTGCAAAAACCAAGTTTTAAAAGAAATGGCTTTTCCACTTTCGCATTTTGTCACCAATCAATTGACAGCTGGTCTCTTTTGACTGCAAAAACTTTGAAGTTCTGAAACACACTAAATCTGTTGTCTCTGAGCAGATAATCATGCCTGGAGCAGTTGAATAATAAAGCAATAAGCAGTGCCATGTAAATCTCTTTTCTCCCCTCCCCAATTAAACTGGAGTGGGGAAATTGCAGGGAGCATATTCCTTGGTCCTCTGTAAAGACAGACAGAACTTGCGATCTGTCCTCTCTCTTTATACTTGTCATAAATATATAGTGTGTGTCTGTGAATATATTTTTCTTCTTTAGTCTGACTTCAAAGCTACAGTTGCTATGAAACAATAAAGGCACAGTTATTATTCCTAGTCAGATTAACCTAAAATATCCCAGCTATGGGTTTAGCAAAAACCACTCACTTCTTGCCTTTTTATCTTTCTTCTCAATGTGTAGGAATAAAGGAAAGTATTCATGTAGAACTGAAAAGAAGCATTCTCTAGAAAATTTTCAATGTTCTTTGCATGTATGTTTACACACTTTGGAACAAAAGTTGGCAGCAGATGTGTTGTCCAAACCACTTTTATCATGATGTATCTTGCCAGATACCAAAACCTAGTCCATCCGTACATTTTGCAAGGTGAGGACATCTCAGTTGGCAACAAGACAAAACAGGGATTATAAGGATTATCAATTGTGGCAGAAAATGTTATGCTGCGTTAGTTATTTGCAGGCTCAATAATTAACAAGAAAAGAAAGATGGGACATAGGAATCACTGAGCAAAACCTGTTGCCAAAGTTTTCCAAGATAGAAAATTCTAAAACTGGCCAAAGATATGGGCAATACAGGTAGTCCTCAACTTATGACAACAGTTGAGCCCAACATTTGTGTTAAATGAGACATTTGTTAAAAGAATTTTGCTCCATTTTACAACCTTTCTTGCCTCAGTTGTTAAGTGAATCACTGCAGTGGCTGAGTTGGTAACCCAATTGTTAAGTGAATCTGACTGCCCCACTGACTTTACTTGTCAGAAGGTTGCAAAAGGTGATCACATGATCTTGGGAACACAGCAACAATCATAAATATGAATCAACTGCTGAGTATCTGAATTTGATCACATGATTATGGAGATGCTGCAAAAGTTGTTACTGTGAAAAATGGTCGTAAGTCACTTTTTTCAGTGCCGTTGTAACTTTGAACGATCACTAAGTAAACTGTTGTAAGTGAAGAACTACATGTATTGCATTTGCTATGGTCATAGCAAAAGTGATTTCTATGACTAAGATCATACTTTTGTTATGCCATGGCTATTCATAAGCCCCATTCACATGAAGTGGCAGAAGAAGGATATAGTACTTTTCTTTGAGAAAAGCTGAATATGTGACCAAAATGAAATCCTTCCACTCACTTAATGACTACATTGCTTATCGATGGAAGTTCTGATCCCAATTGTGGTCATAAATTGAGGATTACCTGTAAACCTACCTGCATATACAAAAGTGATACATAGTAATCAACAAGTTTAGTCACTAATGAAACTCAAGCATGCATGTGACTAGCATTTAAAAATAGAATCAAGATGTATAAATTCAGCCAAAAGTTGTGCAATTTTAATACCCCTTATTTCAGTTAAAATGTACGTGGTTGCAATAATATTATTTCTTATTGAAAGTGTACACTACGCTATGGCTGAGCTATGATCATTCAATACTGAATATGTGTGTAAAAGTGGAAGGAACATTGATTAACTAATAATTAATTAACTGTTTATAGGAAGACATGTTTCTGTATTATTGTATAATGATGGGCTCATTTTGAAAATTTCTGTAAATATTTTTCAAATATTTTGATTAGCATGTTACTTCCTTCTTAAGTATCTTCTAAATGTATCATTAGAATTCTAATTTCTATTATTATCCACAACTTCTCATTTCTAAGTTGGCATTTTATATAAGCACAGACTTAAAGATGACCTACACAGATCATATTTAAATGAAAATTCAGGACCCTTCCCTAAGTTTGTGGATTTTATTAATTACAATAATTCAAATAGGAAGTCTAACTTCCTTATTATATCTTAAAATGGTTTACAAGGTGTACAGGTTTTGAAAAATCTATAAAACGATATGTAGGGTGCATATCAGGCCAGGATATGTGACGGAAAGAAGCACTGGCTGCTCTTTTTGATGATCTCTAGACTTGATTTTATAACACTGACCATGGCATCCATCTGAAATGCTCCGGGTTGGGGTGGAGGGCACTGCATTATGCTGATTCACTTTGTCTCAGGGACATTCTCAGTTGATGTTGAGTTCTAAACCCTTGATTTGAGGGGTCTATCAAGGATTAGTACTTAATCTGTTCCTGTTTAACATTTACATGAAACTACTGGGGGAGATCATCCATCTCCTTGGATAAGACATCATCAATATGTTGATGATGTTTGGCCATATATGTCTGACCATGGTGAGTTAACCAAGGCTACAACCAAGGCACCCTCTCTTGGTGCCTGAAGGGTGTTGAGGTCTGGATGAGAAGCAACAGACTAAAACAGAACCCTGGTAAAATGAAGTGGTTATGGGTTAGACTTTGGCTCTTGTAGAATTAGCCTCTTTGGTCATGGGTGAGGTTGCATTACCCCAGACCAATTCAGTGCATAATCATAAACAAGAGTCCCCGTCATGTTGCTTTTATAAAAGGCCCTAAAAACATGGCTTTGTCAGCAGACAGGGACCATGAATGGAGATGAAGCCAATCAAGTGACTGAGTTGATTGTGTGGTTGCTGCCATGGGTTAGTATATTGTGTGTGTGGGGGGGGGGGGGGCATGTCTTATCTGATGGGTTTTTAAATGTTATAAGCTACCCGGAGTCGCCTATGTGTGAAATGGACAGCAGAAATTTGTTAAAGAAACAAATAAATAAATGCTTTTTTATCAAATAAATGATGATACGTGTGGACCAATTACATTATATTCTATAAACAGTTACAATTAACATTAATATTACCACACCTTAATAGCCAAGTCACAGTGTTCACTGGCAGTAGTGAGCTGTTCAATATGCCTGTCAACATCTGCCACAGACAAGCTACAGCTACTCTTCTTTCTCCCACAGACAACATTCTCCAGTCCTGTCAGCACTCTCTGCAATTCAGAGTTTAAGTCACTACAGGTATCTGAAATAAAACGGAATGTGTCAGATTAGCATTACAGACAACCTCTTCATTTTTCTAATGGGATTAGGGAAGAAGAAGAGGAAGAACGATGCAGACAGATTCAAATTTTCCTTGAAAATATTAGCATCTTAATCTTGCAACCTACCAATGATCACCTGACCAATGATCACAATCTTCTTTAAATCCTCCTTAAAGCTCATATTGCTCAATTTCTGTATAAGAGAAATCAAGGTAGTTTTTTTTCCAGAACAATACAAATGGAGGTTGGCTGCCATTATCTTTTGGCTTATTTTTTTTACTCTTCAGTTCTGGGACTTCCTGATAATCTTCTATCCAAGTATTAATCAGATCTGTCTTTGTTTACATTTTTTTGAGATCTGCCAATCAGCCTAAAAATTGGGAGTCTGATTTTCCACAACACGAAAAAACCATTAACTTGGGGGCCTCAATGGTAAGGTTACTCTGCCAAAAATGTACACAATATCACTGAAGCCAACAAGTAAGACAAACTGGAAATCTTCAGTGTTATGTAATTATATTCTTCTAAGCAATCTTTAACATGGCTCAGTGTCTGTAATACTAGAGTACTATATCCTCATTAAAATTTGTTCAAGAAAGTGAGATGATCTCTGTTTTTGCTTGCATCGCATCCCTGATTACATTTATTAAATTGAATGGTCAGAAGATGAATTGGTATAGTCCACCCACATAATGATGGTGGTGAGGAATACACTTAATGGCATTCAACAATATACTTATCTTTTATAGGTAACAATAAAAAATTAGAGCCAAGTAATATATATTCCTATTGAATTTACTAGGTAATGCTTATAGAATCCAAAGGCCTTTTACATATTTTATTTATAATCATAGACCAACATGAAAGCAATAATACAGTTGTGAACCAATAAAGCATAATGAAGAATTACCATACAAAAGGGACAAAAGTTAATGAGAAAAATTAAATGTTGGCAAACTTTCTACATCAGACAAATTTATAGAATCACTCAAATTTTTGTATCACTGAAGAATATATTAGAAGCATTTTCTATTTAAGAATTCTACTAAATTTAATAACTTTAATATTTCAATAGATAGATCCATTTGTAAAAATTGCACAGCTTCCATTTTAGGTCAACTCAATCCTTTAATAACAAGGGGGGATATTAATTCAGAGTGCTAAAAATAAGTATAAGAATTAGTGTAGCATAGCAAGACAGATGAAATGTCTTGACAGTCTCATGTGAATGTGGACAGAGGTGCTTTGAACTTGGGATATCACTGAATTTTCTTTCATCATGTTGGTTCACTCAAGGTAAAACACTAATTCTTGCAATATAAATGCCCTCTCTTTATAGGACAGAGATAGAAGTGGCCTATTGTAAAATCTTCCATAAAAACTATTTGACCCTTTGCAGAACTTCTGTCCTTTTACAGATCTGAATCAAGGACTCTGACTACCTTTGGGACTGGGCTAAAGGACTACAGTAAGACAATTCCAAGGTCATGTATTTTTCTTAAGAAAAGATAAACTTGTCAGCAAGGACAAAATGAACAAATGATCCACCCTGAAAAATTAGATTTGGCTGATATTTCTAACTAGTGTTAGAACTAGGAAAATTAATTATAGCATTGGAAGATTTTGGGCATACAGCAACAGCTTTTCAAGCCATTTGTTAATTCTAAGCAGCTGTAGATTCAAAATCAATTCCAAGAAATGTAAAAATCTTGGTATATTCAGCTGGGATATCATTGATTCTCTGACCATATTTATTACTTAGTAAAGAAAGCCATTTAAAAAAAAAAATAAATCAATTTGATTCATCAAAATAATATAGAGCACTAAAGACTCCCAAGTTCAACTCTGAGCTATCTATATTCTCTTCTGTTGAAGAGACTATACATATTATATGGTAATTATACAAATATAATGCAAGAGAAGAGAAAACATATGGCTATAAAATTTATTTTATACTTAAAATTTATTATACAAATACAATTTGTTGATTTCAAAGCAATCAAGGGTAGGAAAACATTCTCAACACTGAAAGCTGAACTACGGGCATTTTCTCTATCTACAAGTTAAACGGAAAGAGATAGTGCATTCTTTCACTGAACTGAGCTACACGGAGAAAAGAAATTACAGTATAGTGGAAAGGGAGCACACAAGAATGAAGAGTCCTAACTTTATCTGCCCATCTTTTCTGAGATATTTTGTTGTGAAACCCCACTGACATACCAAATAAGAATGATGAAGCTGAAATACTTTACATATCAAAGATTCTGTCATTTATATCAGGATAAATGATTAAGAGTTGTATTGCTTTTTCTAAGGGCTAATTTATTTTTTAAAAATCCCATAACAGTGTTTCATATGACAGGATGTGAAATTTGTACTTGGCTTATTGAACAAATCAGCCCACTTGCATGAAATATTTCCACATTGATGTTACAATTCTTTAAGAGCTGATATTTCAAGCAACTGGAAAGGGTGAAATAGTAAGCACAATATAAATATGCAACCGCTTCAGCAAGAGGTGATTACTGTAGGTATTCATTCGAACAGCGTTGGGAGGAAAGAAATCTATACGTCATATGTGAATGATAGTTGATGAAACAATTTCTTGTTTGATATGCATGAAGAAAATATATTTCTGTTATTTGCCAATACTTGACTGCCATGGTAATGAATTTATAAAGTTGTCCTAAGGAAACACAAGAGAAGAATTAACACTTACTCATTTTAAACTCCTTTAAAATACAAACTGTGTGTAGCTGTTTTTAATAAAAGGATGAGCACACAATTGAAATTGGCAAATAATAGTCCTTACATAACCTCTGACTATTCCTAGAGATAAGCCTTAAAATTGGTTAAAAGGCCACCAAGAAAATCAATGTCAGTGTGGATTGACTACCTCGGGGGATATACTTTTGAATGCTGTTTGCAAAGATGAACTACAATAAAATAAAAGCTTTAATATACTTATGAGAATGCTATTTGTCTACAATTAAAATCATGTTTCTGCATTAACCACGTGTTTGTTTTATAATTAGCATGTTTCAGACAAATATGCAGCAATGAAATTGCTGAATTGATACAATTAGTCTCCAATCATATAGAATATTTGTAGTTTAAGGATTACCAAGAACCCAGAGTTATTTCTCCTATATTTCAAACCACCATATTAATCTGGGTACATTTTGTCATACTTTATATGACAGTGCTTTACTCATTCTTACATTTTACAATGTGGCCTTCAAGCAATTTTGCTTCAGGAAAATAAGACAAAAAGCAAAAGTGGCCTCATCTTGAAGAGAAAGCAGATTACATAGGATAGTGATGGCAAAATGGTACAGTGTGCCCAAACTGGAAGGCGCATGTGTTCCAGAGTACAGAAAAGCCAACAATCAGCTAGCTGAGCTGGGGCAACAGAGCACATGCCCAGAAAGGGCTCTGCACGCCACTCTGGCACTCAGGCCATAGGTTCACCGTCACGGATTTAGGATATACAATATACGCCCAAATAAGCTTTTTTTTTAGTCCTTGATGGGGTGTTTTTTTTTGTCTGTAGCAACAGAGGCATATTTGCTTCACAAATATATCAACAGAATTTTAAAAAGCAAAGTTATAAAAAAAAATTAGAACAAAAAAAGCATACAAATGAAAACAAATATACTATTTGCTTTCTGACTGGTATAGGCTCAACATTAAGGTATACTAGATTCAAAGGGAAACAGGTGTCACATGTAGGGCTGTCTGGCAGCTTCTTAAAACAACAACTTTTTCCAGGTTTATGCTGCTGCCTAATACAGTATTTGTTTCCTGTTCAAAACTGAATTTAGCAAATTTTCCCAAACAGGATTATTTAAACTAATATAATTATGTACCTAAAACAAAGACATCTAGAATCCTGCCTTTGGCAACTTTATCATTAAATATGTATCTCCAAATTTGCTGGGCCATATATAGTTGTATATTAATCAATCATTATTAATTATCAACAAATTATATCCATGCATACATTTTGCTTTTGTTTTAAGATTTTACAGTAATTCCATCACTATTGTTTTCCATGATAAGCATGCTTGCTTTACACATCATAAAAAATATTCATAGCGGTTAACAGTTACCCTCCTGTTAGACACTATTTTGCGGTTTTATTTTGCTCTGAAAGAATTATAGAAATACAGTAATTATTATAACATAGGGATTTAAAAACATACATACATGATTTTAGAAAACGTTTCAAATATTTTAAATATTCTCATTCAGTATTTCTATCCAGAATGATTCTTGTATAGAAGATATAGATCTATTTTGAAAATCATTGTTTATAGTTTGTAAATGGTGAGTAGATTTGAATAAATTTATCTTCTACTGCAGTGTTTCAATGTTCCTTTATATGCTGATATTTTTTGCCACATCAATTTTCTATATTTTGCAGATCCAATTAAACATTGACTTATCAAATATTTTGCAATAACTAGCGCAATAATAATTTAAACAACTTCTTAGCTGCAGCAGTTTATATGTTATAAGAAACACAGATTTCCACATGTATACTAAGGAAAATTTGAAAGACATACCAACATACTCTTACCAATAAATCATTGGTAGGTTTAGAAGACATCAAAATGGCTGCAGTAACTATTAAAATTGAAAATGTATTATCGCTCTGAAATAAACACTAGAATCCAGAAATTTTAAAATGAGGCTTAATATACTGATTCTTTCTGTCACAAGTTATTTCTACATGGCACATTGGCTATAGGCCCAGGCAATGGAACCACAAAACCTGCTGGAGCTTCACAAAAACCATGATTACTAGAGCCATTCTGACACGAACAAATGTCCCTAACACTCCCCAGCTCAGCCAAATGTTATTTGAAACCTGCCATCTGTATAAAAATTGCACAGCTTTTGGAAAGCAACAAGTGTTGGAAGAACATGGCTTTTCATTTCCTTTGTTAGTTGATCTAATAGTACTAGCAATCTATGAATTTACAGTTAATTGCATAAGAAAAGTAAAATAGTCAAAACCTAATAATTTAATATAATATTGAAGAAAATGCTATATTTAAATTAATATATTTCAGAATATATATTTTTTAAAGTAAATGGACAAATGAAAATGATTTACTATGACATGTTGTAAACATTTTAAAAAAGGATTATCTCCAATGTCATTTCTGATTTTTTTACTGCAACTAAATCCTCACAGCACCGAGACGGCATTGGTCGCATTGGTAGATGATCTCTGGAGGGCGAGGGATAGGGGGTATTCCACCATCCTCGTCCTGTTAGATCTCTCAGCGGCTTTCGATACCATTGACCATGGTATCTTATTGCGCCGCCTGAGGGAGGTGGGGGTGGGAGGCACCGTGCTACGGTGGTTCTCCTCCTACCTCTC
>JAPKID020001930.1:0-14019 GCA_026931265.2 Tropidonophis doriae | reverse complement strand
ATGACTGCCAAGCCACGCCCACAAAATAGGCCACACCTAGAGAGTAGGTTCTAAAAAAATTTGAAACCCACCACTGCCACAGAGCCTGGGAGCTTGTTTTTGCTGACAGAGTGGTTGAGCCACCACAGGCACTGTGGCACAAGTGATATCAAGCTGGCCACACCCATCTGGTCATGCCCCGTCCCCCTGAGGTCAAACACAACCCTGATGTGTTTGACATCCCTGAACTAGATCAAATGATCCTGACAATTTGATCAGCCACATGGTTTCTTTTCTCAAATGCCATTTATAACTGTATGTTGAACTTTTCAATAATAGTGTTGGGAAGGATCTCTAATTTGCAGTCCAAGAAAATGTCTTGCAGAGAACTGCACTATATATATATATATGGATCAATAAGGGTTACTTGTTAAAGTCACCTACTTATAATGCCCAGTAAAAGGATGTAAAAGCATATATAAAGGAAAAACATGATTTGTTTTTCAAACAAAATTAAATGTATTGGAAAATAGAAACATTAAATATTTAGACAACTTTATAGATATGCTTACCTTGTTACTTACAATATAAAATGCATTATGAAATTTTCTTTGTTCATAAAAATACATTTGGTGCATCATGTTTGAAAAGTATAGTATTGCTTGATACTTGCATAAAAGTTCCCATATCAGATCAGAATTTGTGAAATATCAAACACGTGTTTGTGGTGGTGCCCATGATTGCATTTTCATCTTGATTCATACATTGAGCTGTGGCTCCTTCTGATTTCCTCTGCTCATGTTTTTAAACACAAATCAGTCCTAAATAGCATTCAAATATAATGCTAATTTACCATTAGCAGAAATAATTTGTTTTACTTTTTAATTTTGTCTATATACATATACAAATTATCGCATTAAACATAATGATAGTATGGGGGGAATAGAAGGGATAAAGAATTAGGAACCCATCCCAAATCTAGGAATGGCTAGCTATAGCATCAGGCTTCAGTATTAAAAGGATATTATGTATGAGAACAGAACAGAACATTTATATTTTTTTCCACAAAATCCTTGGAACACATAAAAAAACTGAGGTGTTTTAAGGAATAGCTGTCATTAAATTATCCCAGAAAATATTAATATTTAGTTCAACTAAGACATTATAAACATCTAACTTGAGAATTATTTTTCTTCCCCAGTGTTTATCTTGCATCAGATTGGGTTATACGGTATATCATATGAATCCTTGCCATTCTCCCATGAATTCAAGGCTGCAGACATTATTTGAGTCTTGGTTCTTAAGACTTTATAGCTGAATAGGAATTCGAAGAATTCAGAAGATGTATTTATGTCCCAAGTTACTAATTCATGATCAGGTCTCCAACTGCATCTTCTTATCAAAATCTTTCTTCAAAATCACTAAATTTGGTTCATTAAGATACCGTCTAGAGTTATATTCTTTTTCCTTCATCTGACTAATCATTTATCAGTTGCAGCAATATACAGCGAGCCATGGCTTCCTTAACAAATCACAATTAGCTGGACTCAAACTGTCAGGTTCACACACAATATCCAGCTAAACCCAAATACCATATTGTAGTTCATCATAATATAAGAACCAGGCCACTGATTGGACATGTCTGGATTTATAAATGCAGTGTCGATCATCTCTAACCTCATAGTATTATAAAAATCAACTTTTTACTTTGTTGTTTAAAACTGAATGCTAACATATGAAATTAAGAAAACTTGCCTGCTGTCATCCTGCTGTCATCCCTCCTGTGACACTCAAGAGCTTCCACAGAACAGATGAGATGCTAGATGATCTGTAAATTAGAAATCCTATCTTGCACAGGATTGGGAGTGTGCTTGGAGAGCCCTTAAGTGGGACAAACTCCTCATGAAGGGCATGTCTGCAATTTGAGGCTGTCCTGGACTCACAGATTCTATTTCAGCATCAAGTAAAAGCTGTGACCAGCGGAGCCTTTGCCAAGCTTTGGCTCTGCACCAATTTTGGTCTTTTCTGATAAGGAGGCAATGGTAACTCACACCCTCATTATGTGATTAGTATACTGTAACACACTCTGCTTGGTATTACTTTTGATGATCCATTTAGCAACGTAATATTAGAACTAAGTTTGCTATACTGGTTGTTGATAGCTTTGGAATCCAGTTCAAAATCTTTATTTAATCTTAATTAAGTTTTGCGTCTTGTCTGAAATTGTCCAAGCACTTCATGGTTCAGCTCCTGGATACCTTTAGCACTTTCTTTCCCCAATTGATCCAGTTGGTGGTAGAAAGGCAGGAACTAGAACACAAAGCTTTCTATTGCTTTGTCCTCATCCTGTGGAACACTTTTATCTCTCAAGGTGAGATGGGCCTCAATAGAAGCTTTCCAGAGCTCCAGGAAAAGCATTTCATTTAAATGGGCATTTGATCACTAACACAAACGTAAGTACCTACTTGTTGATCTTTATGATGTTTTTAATGTTTATGAATTAAGACTGCTATCTTGTTTAGGGTTGCTAAATTTTGTGATTTCACTTTTTTTCTCATTTAATAATAAATCTGCCTTAATTTGTTTTTGAAATGGATGGTATGTAAGCGATTTTAATAATTTAAGAAATCAACAGCTCCAGTGGCACTTTTAACACACAGGCCAGAAACACCCAAACTACCCTTATCATAAGGAAGGACTATTGCATGTTGTATAACTATGTCTTTTCACCTGGTTTCATCATATCAGTTATTAAAAAGCATTGTGAAAGTCATAAATCACCACATTAGTGATAAGAGAAAGAAATCAATATATATGGGCCCATCTTGTAACAACAGCTTATGAAATATTGTAACTTGGAATATAAGAGTAGTAAATGACAAAAAGAACCAATGAAGCGAAAAGAAAATTGCATGTTACATTCCAGGGAATATGGGAAAAATAAAGGAAGGTTCTAAGGAAATTGTGTAATATTCTGAATAAATACAACCCAAGGGGGTAATTATTCTGCTAGATGACATAAGGAAACAGGATGTGAAAGCTGCTTGGAACAATGAAAATTATTTCATTTTTATTCTTTTGCAATCAAAAATTTCTTGGCAGCTTAATTACAGAGTGCTACAGAGATGTGTGGAATTATACTAATGGGAAGTGTGAAAAAAGATGCTTGATAAAATGATCAACTGAAAAGAGAGAGGCTGTGACTGGGGGAGGGGAAGAGAAGCATGTAAAAGAATGGGAATGAGAAAAAATATATAGTACAATGTATATATTTTAGTCAAAAGCTAGTTGGTGATTAAAGCACCAGATTACAAACCAAGAGTCCACAAGTCAATTCCTGTCACAACCAATGAATCAACACACAGCTGGTCTGAAACAAATGACCTGCACTTAAGGGGAAATGCTAGGAAAAAGAAAGAACAATTAAGAGAAAATGCAGAGTAATTTTGATGGACATTAGATTGTTTTGAAAATGTGTAAGAAGGCAAAACAAGAACTAAAAGCAAGTCGTAAAATGACATTGAATGAAACTAAAGTGTGGGGGGATGCTGGAAGGAGTATTTCGGAGCATTTGGAATCATAATGGTATATCAGAAATACAAATGAAATGAAAGCTACATATGTAAATGACTTAGAACCAATTGAAGCTAAGGAATGATAATGCTATAAGAATGCTGAAAAATGTAAAGGTGTGAGTGAAATATGGACGTAGTTTGCTTACCTAGGGGCTGTACAACTCTGTGAAGAATATCAAAGATTGTTGTAAGAATGCCAATATTATTTCCCTTTACAAAAGGAAAAGTAGCAAGAGTGAATGCAAAAGCTATAAAAGTATTGGTGATTAAATGTAACTCAGAAGATCTCTTATAAAATAATCACAAGGATGCAAGCGGTGACAATATCCTAAAATTAATAAATGCAGTGCAGCTATACGCTGGGCAACAGATACACAAACATTTTTACTCTTCAGCAAGTCACTGAGAAATGTTACATGGCTGTGACACTGAATATATTGGTTGCTGAATACAATAACAGCAGATATAATGGAAAATAGGGAGAAATGGAATACAGGCAGACCTCAACGTATGACCACAATGGAGCCCAACATTTATGTTGCTAAGTGAGACATTTGTTAAGTGAGTTCTGCCCCGTTTTACAACTTTTCTTGCCATGGTTGTTAAGTGAATCACTGCAGTTGTTAAGTTAATAACACAGTTGTTAAGTGAATCTGGCTTCCCCATTGTCTTTGCTTGTCAGAAGGTCGCAAAAGGGGATTGCATAACCCTGAGACACCACAATCATCATAAATATGTTAGTTGCCAGGCATCTGAATTTTGAACACCTAACCATGGGGATGCTGCAATATACCTATGAAAATGGTCCTAAATCATTTTTTTCAGTGCCATTGTAACTTTGAATGGTCACTAAGCAAATTGTTATAAGTTGAGGAGTATCTATCTGGCAAATTCAATGGTTCAATATTAGGAATTAGGAATAGGATAAGAATGTGTGAAGTAGGTTTGGTTGTTAAGTGTATTCATAAATAAAAGTATACAGAAAACTAGTTCTAATAGCAGGTGTGTTTGTTGTAGATGTGACTGTACATATACTTTATATATAATTTATATGCAGAAGATGCCTTGTGGCTTCCTGAGAACCTAGACAATTTGCAGAAAACATTAGATCAATTGTATGATGTTACAAGACTTATGGATCTTATAATAATGTATCAAATATCAAAGTTGTTACGTTTGACAGGGAAAATAGATTGAATTATTGCAAGTTATGTATAAATAGTGAAAAAACAATACAAATCCTCCAACAGTGATGATACGTTTGCTGTCACCTTTTGGAAGAAGTGTTTCAAACATGAGTACAATGTCTCTATGCTATTCATTACTTCTTTTTTTCAGGCTTCCACACGAACTAGGAAAAAAGGATGGTTGATGCTTTAAGAGTTGCATTAACTTTTATTGAGTAGATTCTTTAAAGCAGCTGCATCATTATGGGGGGAACCATATAGAAGTCTAAAAAAGTTGGGATGTTTTAATAAATAGCATAATGTGCTGCACTCATACTTGTGTCAGTTTCATAGCACTTTATATTAAAAAAAAGTCAAAGTGTGCTCTAATGTACGGTATATGCTGTTTTGACTACAATAATCTTCTAACAGTATAGCATAGCACAGCAGTTGTCAAATAGTGATAGAAGTATGAAGTTTTGGGAAGGGAAAAGGGAAAACTTCACTAGAAAATTAAGACATGATGGTTCCTTCAAATAGAGAAGTCAAAGGAGGAACTGAGTTAATTGTTCTTCACTTTAATCAACGAAGGATAAATAATGAGATTAAGATGCATCTGAAAGAACCCAGTTTAGAAATGAAGAAAATGAACTGTCACTATAAGAGGCCATCAAATCTGTTCCCAAAGGAATAATCATTTCAGACATAAACAATTTGAAATACTAGCAATGTGCTACAGAGTGGGCTAGATGTAAAGCTGAGTTCTGTTATTTAAGACACAAATCTATTATTCGTACAAACTGTGATATATAATACTGGTTCTCATAATAAAACCTCAAACTTAGTATGTTTAGATAGATAACATCCCTGAAAAAAATTAGCATAGCATCCTAGTTATATGTCCAGCTTTCTTTTTCCTCCTAGTCTTCATTACTTGAAATAGTTGTGAATAATTTGAATGTTTATTTTTTCCCACATTTTAATTAGTCCTTGGAAAAATATTACTCTACTATGAATTAAGGTTTCTGAAACTTTGATTCTTAGAGAAAAGTATTGTTTCCAATATTAAAATCCAATGTTTGGATTTTAGACTAGTATTCTAAGCCACAGAAACAGTGGTTTAGAATTCTAAACCAGAATTTCAGCTAACATGGCCATTGGAAGTTCTGGGATTTGTAGCTGAATGTCACCAATAGGAAAAGCTGATCTGTTCTGAGAAAGTTAGCTTTTGCAGAAAAATGTGTTGATTATTGAATGTAGTGAATTATAGAGCACTTATAACTAAGACCACGGGCCTTGCTGTCTATCTTTCTTCCATAAGTTTTTTTTTCCACAAAGAATAAATCACACACAATAAAATTGAAGAAAGATGGTTATAGTGTGCATTTTGATTCCCAAGTTTCCTAGGTATCATAACCATTATTGAGAACTCTTGTTCTCAATATACGGGGAACATCAAAGTTGAGGAAAACAGCACTAATCAAGTCTTAGGTGTCACATTTTGTGGTGTCCAAACTGCAATGTTTGGACACCACAGAGCTTTGCAAGATCAACAACAAAAACGGGCATGTCAAAATAGACGTTCGTACCACAAACTCCCACCTCTGAAAAATCATCAGACCAGATGAAAGGAGAAATCCTATATATGATGCTCTATCCTAATATGGCACAAGTCAAACATGTATATCCAATAGTCTGGGAATATATATGTTTGACACTCCACCAAAGTATATATTTGGGAATGGATGAAGTAAGGGGGTCCTATAATAGGCCAATGATCATGTGCTCTTCACAAAGGAGCACATACTTACTGGGCCCAACTATTGGAATATTACTTATGTGTGGATTACCTCCTTTCATATTCCAAAGAACATCAGGAAGCAGAAAATTGATTTGATTTGCAGTAAAATGTACACAAATATCCATCAGTGTCACACTAATGAGTTTATCATTAAAAAAAACCTGCAGCTGAATCTTTTAGATCCTTCCTCATCATCAAATTTCTTACCTGAGAAACTTCATGACAACTAAATTTCCTCTCATTTAGGACCTCCTAGGACTCCCAGTCATCTCCACCACTTCTTGGCATGCTTAAAATATACATGGTAGTTTCAGTGCCTTATTTTAAATATTGGGGCTTCTCTTGGATTTGAATTCAACACTGCATTATATCAAAGCCCGGGTTTTCCTTGGTAATTTTCTTTTTTTTCTATTACCAGAAAAGAGTAAGTACTGTGAACATTTTAAACTTTACCCATAAGTTGCCCAATTCGGACATGTGAAACATCAGAAATTCTTAAGAACTCATGGTCCCCAGGGCTGAGGACAATGTAACAGTCGAGGCATGGTCTAGAAAAAAGGAAGGACCGGCTTGTAGCTTTTCTTTCAGGTTCCTTTGCCTGGAGAATCAGTGCAGTTACTTGCCTTGCTTGAGAAGAAAAGCTACACTGTCATGGATTCTTCTGATGAAATACAACTCTAAAAAAGTGAGTCAGGGATTGATCCATCTAGATACTGTCAAGTTGACCTGGGCAGTTGAAGGTGAAACAGGAAAGAAAAAGCCCTAGTATCTCCTCCCCACCCACCCTTTATTGATTTTATTTTTTTGCTTGTGGTTGTCAGTCTGCAATTATGTGCCATGGATCTGATGATGGTGTTGATTGATCCATGTCAAGTTTCTTACATGGAGTCAAAAGCTGTGGAGTTGTTCAAGGGAAGATGTGAGGGAGTGAGGGATGTGAGGCTCACAAAGATAGGTTGACAACGTTATTTGCCTGCTAAACCAAGTCCTGCCTAACCCATCATATCTGTGAGTCAGGGCACTTCCCTTAAGTGGTTTTCACACTTTTAGAGTGAGGTCTCCACACAGGATCCATTCCGATGGAGGTGGCGGTGATCATGGTTGAGACAGCCCTCGTTTCGATGTACAATAAGGACAGGGAAATAGAGGGCATCTTGGTAAGGAGGAGGTTCCTCCTCCTCCATGGTGACTTGGCTGGACAGGCGAGTCTGCTCAGTTGGACAGCTTTGCTCATTTAAGCTCTCACTCCGACTTTGCCAAAGGCAGCTGCGCCGGGAGCCATACAGGCGGCCCAAAGAGAAGCGACTGCTGCTAAAGGGGATTCTGGGGCTGCCGTTGCAGATGCTGAGAGCACTACGGGAGAAGATGGAAGAGCTACTTATAGTCCTATGGCATTGTTCACAGTTTTGCCTATAACTGCCATAATGGCAGGAGGAGTAAGTAGTGCAACCAGACAGGCCTACCAAATCCATGAGGACAGCCTCTGAGTAGCTAGGCACCAATTGCTGGTTGGAGCGGATATGCCACTCTAGTTCTGTACTATCCACTGTGTTGACTCGAGGCATCCGTCGGCAGAAAGGACGCTCTTCAGCTGGCGTTACTGCCACATAGTCAAATCCAAAGAGTTTTTCTACATGGTAGTGGACATAAGACGTGCGATACTCATTCAAGACTCTCAGGGGCCAGGACAAAGTCAAGAGAGCAGCCACCCAGAAAACATAGTGAGAAATATACCAAGGTAAATTGTCTGGGTCTGAGAAAGCCACCATGTACTCTTTGAAGTCCACATTCTTCAGATGCATGCCTTCCCTTGCTTCCATATAGTCATCTAGTCCCTCGTTCTCTGTGAAGAAACGGGCCCTCTGAGTCAGATAGGAGTTCTCCGATTCTACATTGGCAAAGCTGAAGCACTTGGTGAAGCGAAGCCGAGTGGCTGGGAAACTCTCCAAGTCAATTAGGTCCTTTGAAATGTCCTTTGCCCCACAGTTAGAATAATCAAATTCTGCTTCGGCCACGTGGGTGTTGACTCTCTCATGGTAGACCTGGGTGGTAGTGTAAGCGTCCCCATTGCGATAGCGGGTGACCTGACGTGTCCTTCTGACATAATGATAGCTGATGGCTTTCCACCAGATGCATGGGGTGGCCTGCTGCATCCTTTGGACACGTTCATGCACGCTGTCCACATCCACCTTGTACTGGAGCTCATTGCGAGTGTAGCAGTGCCAACACTCTACCAGGTAGACCACATAAAGCATCACCAAGAAGGCCAAAGGAATATAGATATAGCCATTAGAACAAGGGCTATCATGATACATCATGGACTTTCCCTTATAAGCACTATCAAATGTCAACCGGGTCACCTTTGTTATGTGGCACCAAGTCATCGCTCCCATGCAGCCGTACATTAAGAAGGAGAGCACCAGGCACTTCCAGTGTGACTCTCTACAGAGCGACTTGCTCAGCGACTGCTTCACTGGCCGTTGCTGCTTTGCATGATGAGGAGACATCGTGGATATTGTGGATTTGAAGGGGAAAGAGAGCAGAGAGAAAACAGAAAAAAATTGATTACTATATAGTGAAAGAAAGGGAAACCGAGAGAGCTGCACAACTGTCTAAATTAGCATTAGCATTAACTACAGAATTAGTCACAGATGGGCATTTTCAGAGTCATGAATAGTGGTACTCAGGATGGATACTCTCAGCTTGTAGGCATGAGGAACAGAAGAATTGAACTTATATTATGCATAATTGTTTCCCAGAACTCACATTCAATTTACTATAGCATCCTCAAATTACTACAGTAGAAAATTGTAACAATCCTCTCCCAAGCTCTGAGGAAATGAATTATTGGTGAATGTTGATATGATCATCCAGGTCTGCTATCATTCTCTTTCAGTCTAAATGGAGACGTTTTGCGATTCATTTATTAAATATATTGCCTCTTACAGGAAGATGGAAGGGATTGCCCCATTCTCCCTCTTTCCTAGTTCCATTTCTGCCTTTACGGACATTCTTTCCTACCATTTTATTTCTAAAATATGAATATGCTCTGACAATTTGCAGTCATTTTTTTTTCTATAATTGTGAAACAATGGACCTTTTTCTTGACCAACTATTTTCTGTCTTCACATCAAAAAGGCTCAAGAGAGGTTCAATACCAACTATTGGTATTTATCAAATAGGTTTATGGAGCAAGCCTAATTAAAGTCTTTTGCCTTTCTAGGTTTATGTATCCAAGAGGAATATAAAGAAATAAACATAAAGAAACAGTAAAGGCTCAACTACTTCTAAGGGAAAGATGGCAGGTTTCAATCCTTTTTAATTTCCTTTGGCAAATAGGCAAGAAATTGTACAATTCTGTTCCACTGAGGACTACACTAATCTTTACAGGAGCAACCTGTCCAGGGCCACTTCTAGCACCTGATTTTCTCTGTCTTAGTCTAATGCAGGAGTGAATAATCCTGATCCATGGAGCTGCATGAAGCTTATAAACCTCTTTTTGAAGTTCTGATGCAGAGATGGTATGCTGCCAGTTTGCACTGGTTTGGGCGAACCGGTAGTGGTGCAAGGCTCCACCCACCCACCCAGATGTCATCATGGACTTTCTGCACATGCCCATAGCATGTGCTCCGGCTACCGAACTGGTAGTGAAGATAATAGGATACCATTACTGTTCTTGATAGTGCTATAAAAATGATGAAACTCCAAGTACTGAAATTGGGTTTTGTGCAATATAATAGTTTATGTAGCTACGCTCGGCTTGTGCAGCCTCACAGAACTTTTAAAACTTAGAAATTTATAATCTTATCTCCTTATATGATATAAATAATTACTGTACATATGGCTAGAAAAGCTTGGCCATCCATGAAGTGTTGTTTACTGTTGAATTTATGGAAAAACATGATTTTCTTTTGTCTGACACAATTATCTGGGCTTCCTGGTTATAAACTGAATTTCTAATTCTTTTTTGCAGTAGGTTCAGAGATAAGTGAATGTAATTTATGGCTATCCATAAATCTGGCTATCCAGTCAGAAACAACAATAAAAAGCAAGACAGGTTTAAAAACTATTTCTGTCTTTTTCTATGTCTCATTTATAGGAATGTGGATGGCAAATACAAGAAAAAGGTTTCCGCAGTCTTTGTCCATAGATCCATAAACACACGTTTAAACAAATAGACCTTTTACTGTAAACAACTTTTCTTTGTTAAAGGTACATAATCCTGTCCTATCTTTCTAGGATTCAGTATATGACAGCAATGTAAAACAGTAAGGGGTTTATAATAAGCAAAATAACACTTGTTAACATAGACCCAGACAAAAAGGGTTAAAACAAAGGGGAGAGTTGAGAAGATTGTACTCTGAGGCTGAGCATAGATGGGAGCTCTCCATCTTCCCAGTGTAGAAGTCTAGATAAAAGGAAGCAGAGGTCTCCACTCCACAAGGATTCAACTTCTATAGAAACAGGTGAATCTATCGAGGCAGGAAATCAGCAATAGGTTAATTGTTTTCTGTATGATGTTAAGTCTACTTTCATTTTTGTACAAGCTAAAAAAATCAGAGTTTATAGTGACCTTGAATCATAGCTCAAGCAAGTGCAAAAAGATTTTTTTTTTATTAATCTCCTTGCAATCACTAAAATTAGTTTGGAATGCTCTATCTCATCTCTTTATAGATCAGAGTAGCACCATCTTTCGATGTGCCCACAACTTTGTATTTTCTTTCTTTATTCTTCAATTCCTTTTCAGTTGCTGTTTTACATGATCATTTATTTAAATTACCTCTCCCAATATTGAAAGCTTTTTTACTATTTAAGGTTTAAAAAAATGTTTACACTCAGTTTTTTTAAAAATAATTTGATTTGGTTTATTACTTCGGAACTTAAGTTACCTTAAGGTGGAAGAAAAGCTGAATTCTCTAGTTACATGCCTTTATGTTACAGATTGCTATCTCATTTTTGCATTTTGTGTTCATGTAACTTCTAATTATAAATATGGCAGCACAGGTTACAGGGGTCTGCAAAGTTGGCTCTTTTAATACTGGTGGACTTCAACTCCCAGAGTTCCCCAGCCAGCATAGACTTAACACCATGCAGAAAACAATTAACCTATTGCTGATTTCCTGCCTCGATAGATTCACCTGTTTCTGTAGAAGTTGAATCCTTGTGGAGTGGAGACCTCTGCTTCCTTTTATCTAGACTTCTACACTGGGAAGACGGAGAGCTCCCATCTATGCTCAGCCTCCGAGTAACTTTGCAGACCCCTGGGTTATGAGAACCCCATCTATCATATACACTGATATCAGAGGTTGTATGCCAAGTGAAATGGTGCCAGAATGGGACAATTCCTCATGGTCAACTCTGCACAGCCAACTCACCATGACCAACTCACTGCAGCCAACTCATCGCAGCCAACTCACCATGGGACAACATGACATGGACAACTTGCCGCAAGATGATTCAACAATTCAATTATTTAAAATTATTTTTAAAATATTTTAATTTTTATCATTCACATTTATTTTGGCTATTCTTTCTTTAATGACTAATTCACGATTTTTTTATATTAGTGTAATTTTTGTTCCACAGTGAGTTGGCCACAGCAGGAAGTGGAAGCTGGGTGTGAGTATTTGTGGAGAAGATGTCTGAAACCCTTAGTCCCCCCACCCTAGAGGCTCAAGTGTGGACTAAGAAGACATTTGTAGAAAACATTTTCTTTCTATTCCCCTGTCTTATTTCTAATAACCGGGTGGCAAATAGTGTATGAAAAACACAAGTTTAGGGTCTTTCTTATACCCTACAGATTCTCATACAGAGTCATAGCCTAAAATCTTTCACTTAAATTTAATGATCTTCTTGATTTATAATGACTCCTCCATATTTCACTGTTCATATATATCTAGGATTAATATGCAATACGAATGTACAACAATTAGGAAAATGCTTAAAAGTAAGCATCATAACAGTCATACAAGTAGTATATATGCATTGATAACAGCATTACAGATGACTAAAATGGAAATAAATTACAAGCTACAGTTTTTCTTTGGCATGGATGGTGCTAGTTCTATTTTTGTATTTTTCACATTTTCTGAGTGTGATTATAGACATGGGAACATTGCTTTATAAATCTGCACATTGCCAGTTTGCAAGATGCAGCATCCTGGTCTAGTTGTTAACCACAAGGTTTTTAAATAAGATCTCTCCACAAGCTCTTTGCCTCCAATTCTTAAGTAGAAAGGTTCAAAACATAATTTATATATCTGCTTTTACAGCCATCACTTCCCATCAAATGTGTGAAGTGTCACAAGACCTTTTAAACTGCGATCTTACAAACCAAGCAGCGTCACTAAATCAGCCTCAAGTGTTTATAGGAAAAAGAATTAAAATAACTCTGAAAGCATAAGGCCATGTTTGACACCAGAAAGGGATGAACTAAGGATGAAGACCTCTTAAAAAGTAAGTCTGCAGTACCATAATTCAGTGAAAAGAATGACAATATTCTGAACATATAAGTGGAATGAGGAAAATGCATTTCAGTTTGTGATATACATTTCTATCGCTTGGTTCAAACTGAGGGTGATAGAAATCTTGTAAGACAAATGGGGACACATGTTTTCAGATTGCATGCAAGACAGAAGATTGCTAGTGCAGGGCCTGTGCGATAACGAGTTTCTTCATTAAGACAATTTTTGTCTTTCCCTAGCTAAAAGTAATTTAGATATTTATGAAAGTGAACTAAGAGAAGGTTGCTGTTTTCCAGAAGTACCCAAGACACTCAGGTTTGAATCTCTGTAGTTCAAAATATCTTAAGAGACACATTCTCCTTCTGTTGATCAACAGATACTGCACCTAAGCCCAAATTATGAATCTGTAAGGACATTTAAGTGCTATAAAGTTTCAGTAACCATCTAAAAAACACATTTATGCTTGGAGGATTGGGGCCTATGAATTGCTTTGTAAGACCAGCTTAATGTATTCAAATGTATCATGTACTAACCAAGCTATTATATTGCTAGATTTGGATTAGGGAAGCTAGGGGTCCAAATCATCACTCAGTGATGAAGTTTACAGGCTTAACTTAGACTAGTTAATATTCTTTTATCAATACAAATACATTATAATACATGCAGGGGTGGGCTGCTGGGGGTTCATAAGGGTTCAGGAGAACCTTAGATAAGATTCTGTGCAGTTCGGTGAACCCCCAAATTCTACTTCTGGCAGGCCCAACTCCCTCCCCAGGAGTCTCCACATGGCTCATTCAGGATGCAGGTAAGTGCAGGGCGTGCATGGAGTTTCGGAGAGGGCACAAAATGGGCCTACTGCAAGTTTGGGATGGCCAGAAAAGGACCCATTTCCAGCCTCTAGAGGGCCTCCGGAGCCTGGGGAGGGCAAAAACGCCAACCCTCACATACGATCAACTGCCATATTTTTCAGAGTATAAAATGTACCTATCCCCCTCCCCAAAAGAGCATGGAAATGTTGGCGCATCTTATACACC
>JAPKID020001929.1:0-14019 GCA_026931265.2 Tropidonophis doriae | reverse complement strand
TCAACATTTCCTAAGGTTCTGGGTTAGATTTTAATTCTTCATCTGAAAGTTGAAAAAATTGAATAAGCAAGCCAATGATAACACTGCCTTATAGTTTTGCAACTTTACTTCTGAATAGTGTTTTGATATTCCCAATGGTTAGATATAAGAAGTTCAGATTAATTTTCTACTCTTGGTAGGCATGGGGTTATTTACCACAGCTATTTGTTGTCATCTGCTAAAGGAATCTGAATGTAAATACCCTCCAGGTAAAATTGAGGGAATTGGCAGTTTAAGATTTCTGCTGTTCTGAGAACAGTCTGTGCCTGTGTTTGTATGAGTAAAATACAAACTCTTTTACAATTCTTTTACAAATTACCTCTCTAATCTATGGTAAGCAATTTTGTGAGGCAGCGGAAAGCATCCTCACCTTTGGGGAGGACAAACCTGAAAATGTCATTCACTGATGCAGTGCTTACAATTGCCTTCTGTTATTGCCCTAAAGATATCTTTTAATCTTACAAAAAAGATCATGAATATGATATGCTATTTATGAATGTAATGGCGATTTGGTCTTTCTGACAAATATGTATGCAATACAATTTTTAGGACATTCCCCTCAAATAGATAGTTAGCTGAGAATTTAAAAGCATCCGATTAGTACTTTATAGTAATTCAGTAATTTTTTTTCAATAATGGTCAACCGAAGACCAATAATGGTCAACTGAGACTAAAGGAGATTTCTTTGATGATGCAGTGGACTCTACCACTTGGATGGCACCACATGAAGCTTCTGGAAATTCCTAGAAAGAAAAATGTGCATAGTCACTGGGAGCCCTCATGAGGGAGTAGGAAAATCTGCCAGAGAAACCTCACCAAAAATTAAGGTATGAGGTGAGGCCAACAATTTGTGGCCAACAAATTATATAGTCCCTGGGAGCCCCTATGAAGGAGCTAGAAAAATCTGCCTAGAAACAGAGAAAGCCTGCCTAAAATTAAGGTGTGTGGTGAGGTAAATGTGGACAACCAGTCAGAATTGATGATGGATTTAAGCTGTATAAATACTTGTTGTGAGGTGATGCAAATGCTTCCTGCTCTTAACTTCACAGAAATAAAGTTTTTAATATGTTCCAACCCACTTTTGTGAGATTATTGTCTAACTCACACCAATTTAAAGAAACCCAGCTTTGGGTTGGGCCAGCAACTTCAGATGTCAGAGAATATTTCTAATTTTATATTTCCTCCTTAATGATAAGTTTCATTTAGTTTTAGAAAAGCGGAATAATCAGGAATAGAGTGAGGCTTAAAGGGAAAAAAAGCATTTAACTGGCAAGTAGTTTTGCGCACAGTGAAGCATAAAAAATGTGATTTCCTTCTGCTACTCTGAAGTGGTAAGAGTTCACCAGTCTATTCTTCTAAACTAAGGCCTTTTAGTATAGGCAGCCCTTGTTTAATGACCAAAATTGTAACTTGACATTTGGTTGTTAAGCAGTCACTAGGTGAAGCCACAATTGTGCTTTATGATCTTACTTCAGATTTCCTTTGCTTTATAGAACTGCAAATATGATTAATGTGTGGATTATCTGATGTCATGAAGATCATTTTCCATCACTATCATAACTGCAAACAGTTGCTAAATGAAGCTGTCACTAAATGAAGACTACCTGTAAGTACATTTGGGCTCTGAGTGATTATCCTTTGTGTTGAAGATACCATTTTTCCATCCGGAAATGGTTCACATTTCATATATTAAATAACTTTAGTATTATAAATTATTTACATTTATGCCATATTTTTTAAATATCATATGTTCTATTTGTCCTTTAATATTGGCTAATATGATGAACCTAGGAAATGTTTAGTATTCATTGCCACCATATGCCATGATAATGTTACATTGCAGTGATATAATCATATTGTATCATTTTTTGTCTTATTTCCTTAAAAACTGTCTTTTCGGTCAAATGTTTTAAACTTGATTTTGCTACTTTTTGTAAATTTGAATTTGGGCAGATTTAAATAAAATTTTCTTACTGGATTAAAACATTTTCTTTTAACATTTTAAATATGTCCTAAATATTATGGTAAATAGGGATGATCACAATTGTTATTAAAGGAGAGAATCAGGTTAAAAAAATCTGATATTTAATTGAAGATTTAAATCTTGAACATTGCAAGATTTCTCATTGTGAGAAATTGATTTAGTACTGAGATTGTATATAGATTGAAAGAATCATGGATTTCTGCAGAATTATGGCATTCAATACATGCTCTTGTAATTTGTTCTTAAATGTAGGCATTTTGAGTATTCTATAGATATTTTTGTTGTTGAGACTGATGATTTTGAAGCATAAATACATACATTAAAGCATTCCCTGTATGCAGGATAGAAGCATCATAATTTCAGAAATTATAACCCAGGCTATCATATTTAATTTCCTTTTGCAATCTAGTTTTGACCTGAACCCTTGGAAGAGAGTCTGGAAACTGATTTCATTGTCAAACTAATCCTGTTAAATTTAGGATTATTTTTTTAAAATGCTTTTCTAAAACTTTTCTAACTTTTTTGCTGTGTTATCCAATTTAGATTATTTAGAACAAGCCATACTTTTCACTGGTTTTAAAGCACAATCCTATCTCTAGTCAGTTTTGTTCTCTCATCAACAGATGGGACCAAACAGGCTTGAAAAACCTCCAGGGTTTGTGGTAGGACAAAAAAAAAAAAACTTAAAACAAAAACATTGTAATCAGGACCGACTGACCATTATGAAAGAAAAACTAAGTAGAAGAAGGAATAGAATATTATGTCAGGAAAGTATAACTGATTGATAGAACAATCTGTGAAAGTATTCTTTCCTGAATGTCCCACTTCTATTGGGATAGTTTATTCTGGTTCTTCTTGATGGTTTTCCCTGTAATGAAACACCATCTGCTGTGTGGACATGAGCTTTTCCTACCCTCATTAACTTTTTCTTTAATTTCTGAAAATTTTGTCTTTCATGCAGTGTATCTCAAACATTTTTGGATGTAATTTGCTTCCTGTGATGACCAGAGCTCTTATGCAATTAAGTCAGGGATGTGTGGGTATAGTGAGGTTGAATTAAATGAATATAAAAGAGAATTTCTCTTAACTACTTTTTCCTTTCTTCAGTCTCATTATTCCCACTGTTTTTTCTTTACAAGAGCAACAGGCACTCTTGACTACACAACAAGCACACACTGCGTGATCAGTAACACATAGGCAGCCCACAGGGGAAAATCTCCACAATCAATCACAGACTCAGCTTCAGTCTAATTATTTATTTTCAACTTGCATAGGAGATCCAGATCAAATTAAAGCATTACCAGGGTGTTTCTAAGGCCAGAATACAGATAATATTGGATGGAACAAATAATTATTTTGCTGACTGGTTACTACAGAACTCTAATGCATGCAGCTTTCTTGGCAACATTTTTGGAACTGGCTTACCAGGACCTCTTTTTTTAAAATGATTGAGAAAGTGATTGGCCCAGAGATCCTCAGTTGAATTTCATGCCTAAGGCATAACTAGAACTCAGAGTCTCCCAGCTTCTAATCCTGTGCTTTTAATCACTACATCAAACTGGCTCCCTTGAGCACTGCTTGATCTCCTGTTTATCTGTGGCTTTCTATGAAATGCCTGTCGACATGATTGCTAAATGGCAGGAACTGAGGAGGTTTATTAGGAGAATTTATTGGTATTGGACCAATTAGGAGAGAAGATCTTTCTACGATAGCTATGAAATATGTGAAATCGTGATGTTTGTCCCATAATCATGAACTACAAAGCTTTCTAAGACATTATATTTTTGTACCAATTATTATTATTACTATTGGTAATTTGTTTACTCTGCTTTTCATATAAAATTATTATTAAAAATATTTTTTTAAAAATTGTAAGAAAAATCTTCTCAGTGGTTAATCCTGGATGTAGTTCAGGGAAAAATCTCTTCTAAACTCAGTGGATGTTGTCTCTGTTGTTACCAAAGTGATGATCTATGTTATTTCTGTCTGTCTCATATCAATTGTTTGAAATTTCATTGAAATAATTAGAGACAGGCCCTCCAGTAACTGTTTGTTTCTGAGACCAGTGAATGAAATCTTTATTTTTAATCATTTGCCTCTTTTGCAGGAAATTAAATTTCACATTTTTAAAAAAAATAGTTCTACAGTTAATGTTGTGGAAACATGACCTAATATGCATTATCCTTAACTCTATAACTCTGTAACTCTGTAACAGAAGAAACATGCAACTACATGAATCAGATAGTCCTGCAAGTATTATAAAATTATATCATTTAAATCAGAGGTGGGTTTCTCCTGGTTCGGACCAGTTCGGCCTGGTTCAGCCAAACCAGTAGTGCGGCGGTGGGAGGCTTTGCCCACTTGCTCGGATGCTTCTGCGCATGCGCACAAACTTCTGCACACATTGTGTGTGCATGCGAACAAACCGGTAGTAAACCAGTTAGCAACCCACCACTGATCTAAATTTTTAGAGAAAGACAAACTCTCCATTTCAATACATTAAGTATAATTTATTTTGTGCTTTAAATTAAAGTTTCTTTAGGATGGTGTTGAAATACTGGCAATAATTTAATGCATAGAAAGTAGATTACTGTGTAAATGAAAGTGCTAGATTCTACTAATGTATAATGACTGTGGTCTATGCCAAAATATGGTTGACTAGTTTGTACTTCAGTCTGTCACGCAATCAAAGCTCGCAACTGAATGTACAGAAGGAGTGAAAATGCAGATAGGGTAGTTACTGGCCTGTTCTTAGTTCAAATCTGGATTTCAGCTATGCAAATAAAATTATTCACACATTTGTTTTTCTATTTTATGATAATTTGCATAGCTGAAAACCAAATTTTAATGAATATCAGATTCATAATTGTTTAAGGTTCTTACTGTAGCTGCCATTCTTTAATAATTAGGGGGAAGTATTTTACAGCGTTTAATTCTTTCCTATTTTTTTAGGTCTTAAATTCTCCAAGTAGTAAAACTAAAAGTAAGTATTGGATTTTGGGAATTAAAATGTTTCATTGTTTTAAAGTTGAAACCTGCAAAACAGTGAAATAGTCATCTTTAATCTGACCCAGTTTAATTTAACAACAACAACAGAAAAGCCATACAGTGGAGGAAAACAACAGCCCAATTATTGCTTAAAATAAGACATGTGGTAACTAAATGTGCTTGGCTGTCCTTTTCAGCTATGTAGCTTAGGGAGTTTTACAGCCTGTTGTGTTTTTGGGAAGACTTAAGTGACAGTATGATTGGATAATATTCAAGATAAAAAGAAAATCAGAAAGGCCACATTTGTTTACTCAAAAGACTAAATACTTTAGGTGTTTGCAACACTGAAACATAAAATGACCCCTCTGTCTGGGTTCGTATACTGAGCCACAAACCAGGGGTGGGTTTCAATTTTGTTTACTACCTGTTCACTAATGCAGGCATTCAGTTGCAGGTATCCCTATTTTAGAAGTTCTGGCTGGATCTTAAAACCAAGCTTCTCTGCTTGTAGTCAGAACTATTAACTCTAAGGCACGTGTATAGTTATAAGGGTTGTACCACATTTTGGATTATCTATCTGATATATTGGTAGAATAACTCACACTGTATACAAATATATAAGCATAATGTAATTGAGAGGCGGCACCCAAGGAGTCCGCAGCAAGTTGTGATGTCATCAAAATGATAATACGTGTATTGTGACCTCATAAGTCATGGTTTGTCTCTCACATACTTGAGTATAACATTATAATACAAGTACAAAATGGTGGAGCTTGGATTGCAACAATGCAATGCACATTTTATTACTTATTGTCCTTGTAATCTCTCCAGATACTGAGAGTAAAGACATGGAGGCTGTAATAGTACAACCTCCAGGTCTTTGCCCAAATAATTATGCAAACAGACATATCCATGATTAGATACACAATACTTTTAAACACACCAATTTAACTACCTTAGCATGAAAATTTAATGTAAATAAGTAAAATTTATTTGCACAGCACTGTTCACACTATGTTAAGAATACTTTAATAATATGGTGTTGTTTGCCTGACTGTATCTGTTCTTTCCAGCTAAAGTATATAGCTAGCTGTATAGAACCAAAGTTATTGTTAACTTCAAAACTCCAAACTTGAATGGAGTGTTTTTACTGATCAAAAGAAACCATCACTGACCTAGTTCTCTATGAATATACAAGAGGTCTAGAATATAGTGCCTTTTTTATCCTTAGGTGCAACAACATTGAAATTGGTTTGGGTTTTGCAAAGTTTTATAAATCCCTTCAGCCAGAACAGCATTATATACTAGGTAGCAATCTGTCCTCAGGACCAGTGATGGGATTCAATTTTTTTACTACCAGTTCTGTGGGTATGGCTTGTTGGGCGTGGCTTGGTGGGCATGACAGGGGAAGGATACTGTAAAATCTCCATTTCCACCCCACTCCAGGGGAAGGTTACTGCAAAATCTCCATTCCCTCCCCATCAGCTGGGACTTGGGAGCCAAAGAATAGATGGGGGCGGGATCAGTCAGAGGTGGTATTTACCAGTTCTCCAAATTACTCAAAATGTCCATTATCAGTTCTCCAGAGAACCTGCTGAATACAACCTCTGTTCTTTGTTTTCATCTTTTTAGCTTGACTTGTTTTGTAGTTGCTTCCACTTTTCTTTGCATCTGTCTAGGTCTTCCTCTAAATTTTTTCCAAGGCTCCTCCTAATTGGCTGTTAGTTCCTTGGTTTTGTAGTACTTATCATTCATATCATACAAATGTTTACATCTCACTTCTTTGGCAAGGCTGTCTTCTAGCTGCACCATTTTGAATGCGGCTTATCTTCCATCTCACAGCAGGAATTCTGAACTAATCAATATGATGTGCACCTCTGCACAATGTGCAATTGAGATTTAGGAGGTGTGCATGTTGGCCCATCTGCAGCCATCCACTTTCTTACCAACCTCTTTGCATCATAGGTATGCAGTAGTGGCCATAGGCAATTGTGGGCAACTCTAAATCAGCCTTGGGACTTACATATGACAGAGCTGTAAGCCTAGCATAATGATCTGAAGTTCACAATTTCTTTTTTATACACAATATTTCTGCCATTTCTTTACTTCTTTATATCAGTGGAATCCTTCAGGAGCAAGTGAAATTTTGGAAAGGTATCTATATTTCTAAAGGTTCATTTTAATTTTAATTATGTATTACTAGACCAGGGGTGTCAAACCCGATTGCATTGCAGACTGTATTGTGACATATTGGGATTATTATTTTTTTGCCTTTGTGGAGCCTGGATGGGCATGGCTTACACTAGCCATATCCGGCCTGTGGGCCACCAGTTTGACAGGCCTGCTCTAGACCAATAAAACACAAATTAAATATTTAAAAGTGCAGCTGAACCAATTTGTGCTAGAAAGGATATAGCAGCTGTCATATGCAAGCCATAGCTGTTGCTAGGATCTTGGTAAATTCTGGTTAATTGCTCATGTTAGCTTTTGTAGAAGGAGGTAGATATCTCCTCCAAAGACAACTAAGACTTAAGAAGGATTTAGTTCTTAAAAATCACAGGGCCAAAATATCTCAGTTTCACTGTGTTGTAATAACAGCTTTCCTTGTGGATGACGTACTTCCACATAACAAAGTCTTTCTAATTACACATTTGAAAGAGAGTGGATGTTAAATGAGCTGTTCTGAATACAGTATGTTTTAGTTACATATTTTTTAAATTTTTATCAGTTACTGAGATCTGTCAGTCTATCAGAATGTATCACAAGATCTCCTCATGGTGTTGTCGGCTAGACAATGTCGACTGGCGACACCCAGGGGGAGAGCCTTCTCCGTGGGAACAGCTGCCCTCTGGAACGAATTGCCCCCGGAATTAAGAACTATCCCTGACTCATGCACCTTTCGCTGTGGTCTCAAAACCTTTTTCTTTCAACAAGCCGGGCGGGCATAAAGCATGATTTTTAAATTTTTAAATTTAAATTTTTAAATTTAAATTTCTATTATTTTAATCAGGGTTAGTTTGGGTTTTTTCTACATTTCGGCCAATATTTTAATTATATTTTTTAAAAGCTTTTAAAATATATAATTTTTATATTTTTGTTTTTATATATTTATATATTTGTTTTTATTTTAGCTGTACACCGCCCTGAGTCCTTCGGGAGTAGGGCAGTATAAAAAAACAATAAACTCTAAACTTTATCATTCTTAGCCAATGGACAAGAAGAAAAAGCTCAGCTAATTGGCGCTCAACCATTGCCCCAGTAAGTCAATCTGAAATAGCAATCACAATTGCCCACAATTGCCCCTTAATCTTGGAGTCCTTGCATACTGTCCGTTTTTTTGTAAATCACTTGATCATTATTTAGTATGGAACATAGAACATCTGCTTATTTCCATTTGCTTTTTATACTTGCAGATAAAAATTAACAGTGTCCTAAGAAGTCCTAAGACTTATAATTACATGATGCACAATTTAGCAATTTCTCTTAAAATTCTAGCTGAAGTTGAAGAAATAGTTTTCAGACTGGGAATCTATATCAATAACAGGTAGCATTGTTTATGAGTGCAGTAAATTTGAGCATTTAAATATACAGTGGTTTAAAATTAAATATAAAGAAAAATAGTTCAAAAAATTAATACTACTTTGGAAAGAAAGAGGGAGTTTAAAACTGTCTTTGTAACTTTACCACCGTAGCAGAAACAGTAGCTAATTAGTAACTGGCTGAGCTGACCAAATTCATTAGCATCTCATTAGCAATCCTTTGAACAGAACAGTTAATTGCGTTATGGCTGAATTTACTTCTGTTTTGTATAGTAACTGTGCAGTAACTGTGAGAATTTTACACAGCTATGAACTCAAAGTAGTGAAAGAAATATGTGAATGCTTTTCTCTGTTCTCAGCTATTATATTTTCCTAATGGGAAACTGTCTCCAGGCATCCATTTTTATAGGAAATTACCTTTTAATTGTCACGAAAGTATTGAGCTGTATTCAGGATGATCCCATACATGCTGAGATTATATGCTTACAGAAATATTTCACTCTGTGCCTGAATATTGTGGTAGGAAAAATGAAACTAAATTCTAACATCTTTTATGTACAGTCTCCTATAGAATGATAATCACAGGAAGTACTATAAAAATGAGTTTTTATAATTTCTGCTCAAGTAATTTGAAATACTGCTTGTATTTTTCTCTTCCTGATAATCATTTAAATTCAGCCTACTATATTTCATTTTTTGATCATAGTCTTCATGCTGAAGATGTATTTTATGACACAAACCCAATTAAATTTCACTGAAAAGTTTCTCCCATTGGTTTCAAATCAGATTACCAGATGGAAACACTTTTAACTGTTGAGTGGAACCATGTATTTGGCAGGTCTAACGTTCTCAAAGCTATATCTTTTCTTGTACAAGAAAGCAGTTTTAAAAGGTCTTTTCCCAAAAACTATATGTCTCATTATCTGAACTTTCCAAAGATTTTAGTGGAACTGTTTCTTTGTAAGTAGTGGTTCGATTGGATTGATGGATTTCGGTCCATTTATGAATGGTTTTCAGGTACTTTGTTAACTCATGACAGATAGTGGAAACTAGAATTAAATAAAAAGTTTGCCACGATAAAACATGTCCATTTCTGGTTTTGTAAATTTTGCATTTTTAAAATATATGTTTGTGGATCTGATACATAGTAAATATTTTCCTTTCCTTTCTGTACAGAAAATTGTGCATATTCTGTATTCAAAAAAGTATGATTGTTGGCAAGTACAGGTGCTCCCAAATATTCGGGTAGATTGCTTTCCACTAACACAGCCAGTGGTGGGTTCCGGCAGCCTCTACTGCCGGTTTGCTCCGGGACTTGCCGTGCACGTGCATACGCAATACAAAGAAAATTGCTCTGTGCGTGCGGAGAAGCCAAAAACAAGATGGCAGCACCAATGATGCCACTGGGAGAACCAGTTTGGAGGTGTGGCAGGCCTGGGTTGCTCCTGGTTCCAACGACCCAAGCCGCCAAACTACTACTGGTTCGGCCAAACCGGTCTGAACCGGTAGGGACCCACCACTGAACACAGCCTCACATAATGCTGTTTAGTGTTCCAAGGATATTTTGGGGTTAGATAGGTATCATATTACAAAATAAATCACTAGCATGCAATGATCTACCATCTATATTTTTGAAAAGAGGGGTTTAGAAGGGAGTTTAGAGACATTTTTGAAAACAGAAGTTAATGGAAAGCTAATACTTTGCTTTACATCATGACAGCTTCACACTTAATTATATATTTTAATTAAAAGAGACTAATATAGTTAAATATATAGAATAGGAAATTCTAATATGTTTTTAATATAAATTTATTTCAATGTGCTCTTCTCTCTTGTCTAAGAAACATTTTGTGATGTTTGTAGAAACACAAAATTGATTCTTTTTTTGTATAAGTTTGTGAAATGCACATTAGGTCAATTCTTAAAAATAAATTGGTATAATTATTATTCCCACCCTTGGTCTAGATTTAAAAAGGAATTGGTCCTAAATTACACTGTAAATTTTAGTTTTAAAAACAATTTTGAAATATTGTCCATAATATATATAATGCCTACCTTTTAAAAGTTTTATAGATCATAAGTTATATATGCAGGAGCATTGATGAGTATTTCAACACTGAAAATTGAATATGTCTGGATTAGACCAAATACAAATTGTGAGAGTTGTTGCCTTTAAAAATCCTTTGAAGCCACCTTTTCTACTGTTTCAGAAAGGCAGAATAAAAGTAATATCTAATTGATTCCATGTGTTGGTCTTTAGAGCTACACAGTGACTTTAGTACTTTTCTTTTTATTTCTTGATAAAAGAAGGCAAGCCTGATTAGGTCACTGAATATGATAAATTTTGACATAGTCAGAATGGGGCAATATCCAGTCAGACTGCTGAAGCTGTAATCTTCTGTAAGTCATATACATGCAGCCAAACTGAATTCCCCAGGCTGCAAAAAATAGGGGTATTTAGGAGGTCACTCAACTTTTCAAGGAAATAGTACTTGCTTTAACAATGACTTCTGCATTCATTTATGTTGAAACCATTTTCTTTTTCTGCCTGGTAATAAGTCTGCATTGTCTTAATTTAGTATTGTTCTTTTAAGTGTTATGAATATTTATAACTTCAGTAGTTACTAGTCACTGGAAATACTAGGATAGAGGCAACAGGCATTGACTTTTAGGGAAGAATAGAAAAATATTATTAGCCATGTCTTTTTTTTTTTAAAGGCATGTGAATATTTTATTAATCCCCTCTATATTGAGGGGATTATTTCAAGAAAGGACCAAAAAGGTAGGAAAAAGAGAAATAATTAAACATTGCCTTTGTATATGGTGACCCTTATCAAGATTATGGATCATGATTATTTTCAAAAATAATGAAGAGCATCAGTTGCATATTATATAATTACCATAACAAATATTTTGGTCCTAAATTTAATGGAAATGAATGCATACTTTTAATCATATAATGCCTCCTAAATGGGAAGAACATGAACCGATATGATTTTAAAATAAAAATAGAATCAAGGTTACAACTTTGGAGAAGTTTGAAGAAATTATGTACTACTATTAAAAAGGATTTTTAAAAATAAATAAATAAATAAAATATTCTTTACATAAAGCATCAGGATTTCCTTGGGGAAAGGCTACTTCTGATGCAAATCCTATATATCTGGAACATATACTCACAAAAAGCAACTCAGGATAGTGCCAGTAATATGATAAACACAAAGGAGCTGAGATACTAGTATTTTTCAATTTTGGCAACTTTAAAATACCGTATATTCCGGTGTATAAGGCGACTTTTGAAACCCAAAAATGTCAACTGAAAATCGGGGGTCGTCTTATACGCCGAGTATACGCGCCCCGCGCTTCTCCGCTATGTTTCTGACTGCCAGCCGGGGAGCCAGGCGGCAGTCAGAAATGGACCGGAGAAGCCGCGCTTCTCCACTATGTTTCTGACTGCCGGCCGGGGAGCTAGGCGGCAGTCAGAAACAGACCGGAGAAGCCGCGCTTCTCCGCTATGAGAAGCGCGACTTCTCCGGTCCGTAAGCCTAAATTCTATTGCTATTTAATACCCTATAGAATTCAGCACTCTATTTACCACTAGATTACACAGTGGGAAATGGTGCGCTTCTCTGTGAACGGTGATAAAGATGCAAGTACCAAGAATTTTACATTGCCAAAAATTATTTGCATGCTTCTTTTTGTCTGCAGGTTCTTGTTACAACTTGAGAGAATCCAGTTTGCAGATCTTCCCTTCTTCTCATGTGAGATTGCAATCTGGAGGGTCTATGACAATTCATTGTGGCCAATTCGCTGTGACCAACTTGCCATGGTCTACTCCCTGCAGCCAACTCCCTGCGGGATAACTTGCCACAAGGCAACTTATCACAAGGCAACTTATCATGGGACAATTCAGTGAGAGATTATTTCCTTTTATTATTTATCAAAGCATTACAATAGCTGGTAGTCATAGGAATTATTTCCTTTGATGCAAGAGAGAAAATAATTTTGATGACAATGTTGGTCAACAGAAATAAAAGGAACTAAGTGAATCCTGTGGCAAGTTGTCCTATGGTGAGTTGGCCATGGCGAATTGGCTGCAGTGAGCTGGCCGTGGTGAATAGTCCCAATCCCAATCTAGAATAGTTCTAGCCTAAATAGCAGCCCTATTTCCCTCCCAACCACCCGTTTTTGAGATTTTTAACTGTCTCTAACACACGTGTTCTTGAAAATGGAAATACTTGCAAATGCTTTGTAGATGTTGTAAGAAAACCCTTATTAGATTTTGTATCCCTAGGCCCTGCACATAGTAGATATCACATTTGTTCAATAATGCTGATTTTCAGTTACTTATATATCGTTCTTGGCATAGCCAGCAAGACAGTGAAGTCAATTGCCAGATAAAAAGGAACAATTGAGTTTGGTGTGAATAAGTCATTCTTTCCCTTGACTTATTTACAGTATATAGACATTACGTGTATAATTTTCCTATTCTGACAAAGCAGCAGCAAGGGATGAGAAATGAAGAAACTAAGACAGGCAAGGCAGGCAGCTGGCTAAGTCAACTCAGAAGAATTCAACATGACTCTTCCTTTTTTAGTAGCAAAGCCGTTCCCTTGACCATATATGCAACTGCAACAGATTAAGGATAGTTAAACTGACTGGCATGAGCCTCCTGCTTTTTAATCAAGAGCAGGTGGCATGAAGGAAGAGAGACAGCTGGAAAGCAACTTCGTTAAGCTACTCAACTTAACCAAGCAGTATTCAGAGACTCTAGTCTAACCCAAAGCTTTCTATTTTCAACAGCAATACCCTCTCCAATCCCATAAATGTGGCTCTATCCAAATAGGGCAGTGATGGTGAACCTTTTAGAGACCGAGTGCCCAAACTGCAACCCAAAACCCACTTATATATTGCAAAGTGCCAACACGGCAATTTAACCAGAGTAATGAGGTTTTATTACCTAAAATAATGATAAACAAGGCGGAGTTCAGATAATTGTTCTAAGAAAAAGATGATAAATGCACTTTTATGCCCCTTCATTTTTCCCCTGCTTTTGAAATATTACGTTTATCAACAATAAAAAAGAAAAAATTTCATAGTATCATTTCTCTTTCCCTTCCTTTTTCCCTTTCTCTCCCTCCCTCTTTCTCTCTGCTTATCAGCATGGCTTATATTTTCACCTATTTACCTTGAGAAAAAGGTAAATAATTGAAAACAGGGTAAAGCTGAAGATGTTGGTTTTTTTAATAGATGACTCCATTTTTATTTCCAAGTTCTTCCAAGTCTGTGCCTCTAATGCAGCATTATCCCTTCTCTGTGTGTGTGTGTATCTACACAACCAAAATGTTTTATATCACAAGTCACATTATTGTTATTTGCATGAGAGGTTCAAGGCAAAGAAATTGGGGCAAAGAGAACCATAGTCAGGCATAACACAGGTTACGTAGACAGTAAACACAGGGTCAATCA
>JAPKID020001928.1:0-14022 GCA_026931265.2 Tropidonophis doriae | reverse complement strand
AAGGAAGGAAGGAAGGAAGGAAGGAAGGAAGGAAGGAAGGAAGGAAGGAAGGAAGGAAGGAAGGAGGGAAGGAAGGAAGGTTGTAGACTTTTGTAATGAAAACTGTATTATTTTACAATTCCCAATCCAAATATTGATTCCCATGCACTCCATCTATCTTCTTCTACCTTATCTGAATCTTCCGTCACTAAATTTAATCTGAATACATTGAAAATTGGCAAAAACTGAAAAGCCCATGCACCATGGGATGATTAACTACAGCTGAAATGTAATTTGACAGGGGTCATAACTCAATTAAATGGCCTTTGCTTTGTACACAGATGATTCCAAATTCATTTCTTGATATTTCCAGTTAAAATGATCAGGTAGTAAAGAAGAGGCTTTGCTTGAGATTCATAAATGATGTTGCCAGTCAGTGTAGACAATGCAGGTACCCTTGATATCTATGTTATTAACCCAACCATTGGATGAGATAAGGTCTATATCAAACATGCCCTGTTTTTGGATGCATTTGGTTGTCTTCCATAGGAAATATAATGAAGTATAAGCTGTTTATTCTTTGATTTGACCTATCTATGTTTTTTAAATCTGTTCCTCCAGGGCCCCATGCAGCAGTCTTTTAATATTTTCCATTATAATCTGAAACAGATATACTAAGAGACATGGATGAAAATACTGTGAATATCTTCCAGAGACACTTGGGAGATGAATGACATTACCCACAATTTTAATAAACAAATAAACCAACAAAGAAAAAAAATTCCTCTGGTTGTATTGCAGTTGCAATTTTCAAATTTCCCATTTGAATGCCTAAAAGAATTCTGGGAATTACAACTTCAACAGATCTAGACATTTATGGAAGGCTTACCCTTCAGCTATGAGAAAAAGAAGGAAAACCTTTGATTATTTCCCTTCCACAAAATGTGGTCTGATTCACTTTGAATTTGAAAATATCAGAATTCTAATTGTACTTCCAATCATACATGTCCAGTTGGGTGGATAGGGCAATGTAACTTTTGGCAACATTTCCCAGCCTTGTAACACTGCAATTATAGTGAAAAGCATTGTATTTTATTATTTATTGCTGTATTTATCTTTTCATTGGTCCTGTACAGCTTTGCTGGCTGGAGAAGTCTGGGAGCTGAAGTCCTTCAGACTTAAAGTTGCAAAGGTTGGAGACCCCTGCTGTACAGCACTTCAAAGGGAATAAGTTCCTGTGTATGTTCTTCAGTAAAAGATGCCTGTATTGTTTTATATAAAATACTTTAAAATAATGTTGGTAGTTAGACTGACTTTGTGAATCCTTTATGATAGGACAGGAGAAGAGTGTATGGGGAACAAAGGACTAAGTCACCATAGGCTGGTTTGTCAGCATTCTTTCTAGAAAAATGTCTCTGTCTCATGATACCTTTCCTCCCTTGCTCTCTTGTTCGCTCTCCTAACTGTCATAGCAACTCTCCTAAATATTTATCTGTGACAGATACTGGCTACAAGAGACATTCTTTCCTCTGTATTTTATAAAACACTGTCACAGAAGCGAGTGGGTGTGGGGGTTGTTTTGTCATCCATGTACTTTCTGCTGCTTACAGCTCATCATAGGAGGGTGTTAAACAATTTACCTCACAGTTTTGGCTTTTTCTGGTGAGCTGCCACAATTGATTGGTTTGCAGAGATTGTTTCACACACTTTCCCTTCCCCCTTTTCCTTTTGTTTTTCCCTGATAGATTTTCAGAAACCTATTTTGCTTTTCAAGGGGAAATTCTTTTGTTTTTCTTTTACAAGTTGAAGGCTGTTCACATTCTGACCGCAGCTGTGCCTTTTGTTACTTGAGTATGACACTTTTCATTGTTCTGCCTACAAATTCAAGTTTACTCATAAACTGAGCAGGAAACGGAACTAACTTGAACTGGTTCTTTTCCCATTCCTTACAATGAACCAATGTTAAATGATACCAGCTTTCTGGCCATCTGACGGTGTGCCATTTCTTTTTCATTTCCCATTATAAAGTTTTGATATATAGGTGACTTTAAGTAACTAAAATTTTCAAATGGAAAATAAAGTATTTTTTTCTTTCTGCTGGGTAACAGACCTGAAAAAACTAAATAATGCTCTGAGTACATCAGCAGAGTCTGATGGGAATAGTGAAGAGTGCATGGCAACTGGAAAAGAGCTTCTAAATTGGTTCAGCTGTCCTGCCAATAAAAGCATTTTATTGCCACAAAAATAAAATTCATGAAAAGAATATAGATTTATCTCCTAGTACATATATGAAATTGGAAGTACCTTCTTTTAAAAAGAACTTGGTCTCAGAATCTGCACAATAAAAGTCAGCACACACTTCCCATAATTGTTATTAGATTACAGTGTGGGACAAATGGTACAAATGAGAAGCCAGCAAGGAAAAATATTTGACTTTCCCTCTTCAAAAGCGAATAGCAGATTGTATAGAAAAATCAGAAGTAAGGTGCAAGATCACGTGAAGTGTTAATACCACTTTATAATGCCTTGGTAAGGCCACACCTGGAATACTGCATCCAGTTTTGGTTGCCACGATGTAAAGACTCTAGAAGGAGTGCAGAGAAGAGCAACAAAGATGATTAGGAGACTGAAAGCTAAAACATATGAAGAATGGTTGCAGGTACTGGGTATGTCTAGTTTAATGAAAAGAAGGACTAGGGGAGACATGATAACAGTGTTCCAATATCTCAGAGGTTGCTACAAAGAAGAGGGAGTCAAACTATTCTCCAAAGCACCTGAGGAGCAGGACAAGAAGCAATGTTAGAAACCAATCAAGAAGACAAGCAATCTAGACCTAAGGAGAAATTTCCTGACAGTTAGGACAATTAACCAGTGGAACTACTTGTCTCCAGAAGTTGTGAATGCTGCAACACTGGAAGTTTTTAAGAAGATGTTGGATAACCATTTGTCTGAAGTGGTGTAAGATTTCCTGCCTAAGCAGGGGGTTGGACTAAAAGACCTCCAAAGTCCCTTCCAATTCTGTTATTCTATTCTGTTCTGTTCAAGAGTTTCAGATCTATTTTTAGGTATTACTTTCACTTGTCCAATCCAACACTGGAGAAGCAGTGATGCACTGATGACCTACCTGAAGAGATTATCTCTAGGCTAAGAACACAACATCTACAGCAGGGAGCCTTTGTATACGTTCAAAATTTTCATATGATTTACAAGACTTTAGAAACAAGATTCCACTGTTGTGGGAAAAATTGCATGCATTGCTATAGACAACTGGATATGTTTCTAGGGCTCCATCCAAGAATTTGACTATATATTTTTTTAAATTTTCTGACAAATAAACCACAGTCTTCAAATAGACTCTAGATAAAATATAGTTTGTCTCAAAAGTGGCTACAGTAAGTAATAGCACATAGTCAGTTCTTGAAAAGTTAATGAAAGTTTTATCTTGTTAAGCATTTGTATGGGAGAACATCAGGATATATACACTTGTCCAGGAAGCTTAAATATATCCCCAGAACATCTATAGTGTTGAGAAAACTACATGGAATGTTCATGTCCATTAAGAACTAAGTTTGATTCTAGAGAGACTTTGCTTTTTAACAGATTCCAAAAAGAAATCTAATAAATGTTTATCTGCACTCAGTAACACATGCCCTCATCATCTCACATACAAGGATAGTTCCATATAGGGCACTGTGATGTCCTCTATATGGGACTACCCTTGAAGAGTAGAAGCTTGAAGGGTAGTCCCCAGAAGCTACAGCTAGTGCAGAATGTAGCAGTGAAAACTGTTCTAGGGTCTCCTAGGATAACTCATGTAACAAAGCTCTGTATGACATGGGTCCAAGCTACCTGAAGAATCATCTCATTCCAATGGGATTGTCCCACCCCTCTCATTCCAGTAGAAAAGAATGCTTCAGACTCCATCAGTAAAGACATTCTGGCTGTTGGGGCCCAGGGGAAGGGCCTTTTCTGCCATGACTCCTACCCTCTGGAAAACACAGGTGTGCATTCACCTTTTGGGCCTACAAAAAGAGCCTCAAAACCTGGCTCTGCTGATTGGCCTGGCACTCTGATGGGGACATTTCATATTGGAGATAATTAATGCATTAGGAAGAAGATCCCACCTTCACCCCTTTTTATTCTTGTTCTTGTTCCTTTTGCTTTTATGATGTAAACTTTCCAGAATCACCTGACAGTTTGATAGGCGGCATACAAATATAAGAAATAAATACACTCTTGTTGGAAAATATAAGATGTTGATCAAAATTCTTATGCTACTATTTTGGTCTTCTTTCAAACTTTGAGAAGCAAGAGATATATGATATAAAATAGAGCAAGCCATATATAAAGGAGCCTGTAATCATATTGGCACTAACGAGGATCATTTAAATCTTCTGTATGTTTTTGTGAAAACCATTCAACGATATTAAAATTGCATTTTAGCATACAGTTTTTCAACTATATGTATCACTTTAAAAGATGTAGAAGCCCAATTCCAAAGGATCCAGTTAGATCCCAGACAGTTCTGATAGAAGTTTGCTTAATGTGGATGGTCATATCAGGGAACATATCAGAGATCTATAATAATGAAGCCTTGATAGAGTACAGCCTAAGTTCTCCTCTCCCATGTCAGACCCTCAAATGTCCCATGACATTGTAAGGGCAAATGACTTCTCAGTTCTGACACAGGTGAATCCAACTGGAGACAATAAAAATACTTTCATGCATCCAATGCCACGGTAGCCATGTAGGTATGGAAATCATTGGATTGAGTAGAATTCTTCATCCTTTGGGTGCTTCCAAAATGTTACCCAAAATAATACTCTAGTAAGTGCCTAACAGAACCTTCAGATATTACACAATGCACTTGCTAGCAAAATTAGTAATATTTTGAATAAATTGTGTCTGTGCATGTGATTTCTTCCAAGATAGCTACATAATAGTATTAAACAAAAAATGGACTGATACGATCTTTCTGATAATTTTGTTATATATGCACTTTAATACCCATTTGTCTTTCCTATACAGCTACCAACAACATCTCAAAGTTTGGGGGTTTAGTTTTTATTTGTATATCACTTTTATTATTTTTACATATAACTCAAAGTGGTGAATATATCCAACACACTTTCCCCTATTTTCCCCATAATAACTCTGTGAGATTAGTTGGGCTGAGACAGAGTGATTGGCTCAAGGTCACCCAACTGGCTTTGGGTAAGATGGCTAAAATGGGACTTGATCTCAGAGTCTCCTGCTTTCTAGCATGGTGCCTTAACTACTAGATCAAACTGGATCTCTTCTCAAAGCTTAGCATGTCTTCATGCTTTTTACAAAGAAATTATTTGTATTTTTTTACAAATAACTTTTTATTCGGAATTATGTATGAATTGAGAAAAAAAGCAATATGGTGCAAATATTACCCCACCTTCAAAAGCAAAGGAATTCTTTCATAAACTGGTGTGAATTGAAACTATTTAAATTTCTAGATATAAGATGTTGTGTTGGACTGATCCAAGACTTGCCAAAATGAATAACAATGCCTGTCTCCACAGAGAAGTTGACCCATAGCAATTGAACTGTATTTCAATACAGTTTCTTCTACTGCATTTGAAGAAGCTACACTACAAAGAACTTTCTCCAATGAAATGGAATGTCTATATGCTCAATAGTAATGCCCAGAGCATAATCTTTCTACTTTTTCATATGTCGCAAGTGAAGGATGACAGAAAAGAAAATACTAAATCAAGAGAAACCCCAATTTCAGTAAGTACTGATAAGTTTAAATCTTTTTCCTCCTCAATAATATTTTGCTTTGTCAAAACAAAAGGAAGAGATGAGAGTATTTCTGTATTGTTCTGTCTATTGTTATTTTTCTTATTTTATTATTCTGTAAACTTCAATAACAGTAAGAGTTGAAGAAATCAAAATTAAGTACTTCTATTGACAAAGAAATTTATCCTAAAATATGATTGACATGGTCATTTAAAAACAGTATTTCCAATAGAGCTGTCAACCAATTAAAGGCTTTTAGCTGATTAATGGCAATATTTTTAACTGATCAATCAAATAACTAATTTAAATATACACTACGGTGCAGAGTCTTTAATTACTGAAATCAATGGGAAGGTTTCCACTGATATAAACAGAACTGGACCTATAAACTAGTGAAAGTAACATTTTCACAAAAAAGTTATGTACATCTAATCAATTAGTTATCAACATTCTTATATTTCATCTGAAGATTAAAACTTCATTGTAATTAATTTTGCAGTCAATTAATGAATTGAATAATTAACCTCATAGTTTCCTCTTCGTCATTACTGTAATTAAAATGTATGTTAAAAAGTGCACTAATATCCATTCAGATGACCTCACTAATACTTACTAATGAATCCTACCCCTAAAGTAAGAGCATGGTAGCAGTTGAACCAATTACACAGAAAAGTGATTGGTTCCTTTTAGCAAATGTACTGAAGTGAAAATTGGGGTTTATTCAAACTGGACTTCTGCCTAAAGTAGGGAATTGGATATAGTTATATGAAAGGATCCTTCTAACTTTCTATGAAATGTTGACTTCCACAGGAAAGTGATCTTTTGTGGACTCTGGCTATATAATTCAGCTCAATAATCTTATTTCTTTACATTTATTCACATGTAGAATAGCAGATGAAGACAATCTACCAACATATCTGGAGGTAATAGATGACTATATTCCCCACATCTTAAATAAAAGTACTTTCTCACAGTACATGTTCATCCACTATATCTAGAGCACAATAAGAAAAAAATAACTCATAGACATGAATGTTATTTGCATATAGTCTGATTATATCACTCTACTCAATAGCTATTTTAATTGATATGGATCAGCACAGGTAACATTTGAATTGAACCTAGGGGTATCTTGGTAAGAACACTTGCAGAAGCCTCCTAGTAATAAACCTGAAAGTGCATGTTGTGTGATGCTATTTTAAAATCAGACTTTATGCTTGCACACAACACAGGAATCTATGTTTCAAATGTAGACAGACAGGATTAGCTGCAGTATTAACGTGTTCAACCATAAAGTGATGAAAGAAAACAGTGCTCATCAGTTCAACCCATTTCTTTCAATAACTCTCACCTTCTGCATCTTCTGGCCTTGTAAGATCAATGACTCCTGGACCTAGCTTTCCATCTTCACTGGGTTTTCCTGATAGCTGGGGGCCTAAATTCTCAAAGCGTGTTCTTTCCTGCCAAAGAAAAAGGACAACATTCAGCTTTTTTATAAAGTGTTCACATATGTTTAATTTCCAATGCTTTCTTGACCTCTGATTACGCATGCATCTTGCCAAATTATAAGTGCAGCTTCCAACAATCGATTCAGTTCAAACAAGTATTTAATGTGATTTTGACAGGATTAAAACTGAAATTTCAGAAATCACTGCCAAGCAACAGTGAATAATTAACCTTTCCTAAATGACTTGCATTTCAGAAGTACTAAAGTTGAGGACTTGGAGAGGACATTCTATTAAAACTTGCTACTAATTCAGCGGAGAAAAAAAACCAGTAGCACAATCAACATCCTAGTCCTAGAGATCTGAATTTGTAGAGGCACCCTTGAGAAATGCAAGCATGAATTTTATGCAAGAGGATTTCAAAGACAAGTATTTCAAAAAAGGAATACTAGATGACAGAAATAGTGCTATTATTTTGCCTAGGAATTTGAGCTAAACCTCCATGGGATTTTTTTTTAAAAGACTTAGAAGAAAAAAAGATGACTGTTTTTTTCCTTGAAAAACATAAAACTTGAGTGCTGAAAGCATATATGGTAAAACTGCATCACTAAAACAATAATCAATATATAGGTTGATGCCAACCAGGGTTTCTTTATACCAGAGGGCAAAAACTCAACAATCATATGGCAACATTATATTTTCTCACTTTTTGTAACTGACTGTTATATACTACCTTCATGAAAAAACACAATAGGTTTTCTTATGCCTTTGGGGTACTTCTCAAAACTGAACATGCCATTATGTTTGCATGTCACATCATTACAGACATGAAATATCAGTTTTTGGTTTTGTTCACAGGATATATTTGTTAAACCTCACATATTACACAGCAAAACAGTGTGGATTGCTCTTCACTCTTTTGTTTAGTGAGCTAATATTGCATTGGACATATTAGATATTAAATACTAGATATTAGAAAGAAAACAGTTATGTTACCAAGCAACAGCTTGATGTTGCTGTTAAAAAATAAAGAACAGACTTAACTTCCAGAACACCAGTGTCATTTACTCAACTCTCTTAATACTGATTTTGTTTATTAATAAATGCTCTGTAATCAATTTGTAGAGCATTGGTAGATTAGTAAATGAGTATTTTTCAGCAGCAGCAGCATTCCAGAAATATATAAAAATAAACTCAAGGCAACAAACATGCCCAATCCTCTTGCCTTTTACTCTTCCCACAACAACTACTACCCTGTGAGGTTTATTGGGTTGAGGGATAGTGACTGACCCAGTGTCTTCAGGGATTTTCATGTATAAGGCAAGACTAGAACTCTAGTTTCTAGTCTAACCACTACACCAAACTGGTGACCAGAAGTATTTGATGAATTTAAAATTGGGTTTACATTTTGTAGCTTCTGGCCTGGAGAAAAGAAATGGCGTGGTGATATATGTAAATAAAGAACAACTTCTTAATTGGTCTCATATGTGAATACAAAGTTGGGTCATCATGTGGTATGAACAAGGTTGGCCTGCAGGTATCTTAGAACTACTATTACTTCTAGTTTAATATGGACATTTAGTGGAAACCAGTATAATTATAATGAACACAATAGGTGTCACACAACCTGGGCTTCCAGCATCTAACAATATGCTGTATCTGTGCCTTAAGCTGAACTTCATGAACCATCCTTCTGCTATCCTACACTGGCCACAAAAGCACTTTGTCTGTAAGTATGCAGCCTCAATGGTAGAGCAGGGCATGAGGCATTATGCAGTGTTGCCCACAGCTCATCCTGACAAGGGTTCCCTGACTCTGTGCACATTCCAAGGACAGTGAATGCTGGCTGTACCATCTCTCTTTTCCAGTATTCATATCTAGTCACAGTCTTACCAAGCCTGCCAAAATGTGTACTACTTTCACACATGCAGCATCCCATGGCTTCTGCTCTCCTCAGCCAAAGAAGAAACCCTGCATTGTTATGTGCATATTCGATTTTAAAGTACAAATAAGATTATTGACCAGCAAAGCAATGATTAAAACCCAATGGCTGACAAACAGTCCCTTAAAAGTACTACCTCTATTCTCTCTCCATCAGTTCTCCAGAGAGTCTTTCTATTTTTCGGGGGAACACTGCATCCTTTCAGGACCACGGAAGCCTTTTTTATATCTTCCATGAAGAAAGGAAGATAATTATCCCTTATCTGTTTCAAAAAGAAAAAAAAGAAAGGGGAATGGGTAATAAATTCCCAATATATTAGGAACAGCCTTATTTTCTCTTTCTCTGTCTATTTCTATACTTCTGCAACAATGCACCCTCAGTACCATCTCAATGCAAATGCATTTTGCCATACCCTCTATTTATCTATTCTGCCACTTAACACCCAGGAGTCTTAAACCTGCCCTACTAAGGCAGGAATTTTCCCATAAAATGTCCTAACAGGGTACCTGAGTTTTTTCTTGTAAAAAAACTTCAGTTTGATTAAAATGAAGAAAAAGAAAAATGCATTCTAGTTTAAAAAAAGAAATCAACAGAACCTTCTCTGTATCATAGTATGCATATTTGAAATATCTTTCTAGTCATTCATTCTCTTTGATTCTCTCCAGAAAATATTCTGTGTTAAAAAAGGAAGTTTCTGAAAGAATATCAATATTTTGACATTCAGGGAAGAAAGGAAACATTACAAGATAAAGCACAGAACTGAAAGGAAGAGAAACTTGCATAATAACTAAAAGAATCAAGGTGTATTTATGATTCTTTAATAATCATCAACGTGCCATTTTTGAAGGGGAAATTGAATACTACAATAATAATCTCTGTATTTTTATTTTTGTAGATGCCGGCATTCATTTTTCCACTTGAAAACAATAGCAGCTATTTTACAGCTTTTCTATTTTATAGAAAAGAAATAAAAAAGGAAAAATGATTTCAATAGCAGTATTATGGTCTGTATGAATATATGTGAATATATGAGGCAACACAATTTAGGTAACTAATAGCATTTTAAACTGAGCTAAATTAAGCAAATTATTTTAAATGAAGACAATTAGCAAACTATCCATCCAGATATCAATCTTAGCAAAAGTGTAGTTATTGTATTGTCATGACAGTTTCTATATTACTTTCTAAGTATGCAAGGAGCTTGATTGTTTTCTTGTAGACGTTTCATTACACAAACTAAGTAGACTGCTGGACTTATGATGCTACCAAGTTTGGAAAATGAACGTCTGCAAGAAAACAACCAAGCTCAAAGAGCACTAAGTACCCATCATTTCAACCAAATATTCTTCTTTATTGATACTATATATGGGCACCAAACAATTGCAAAAGCAAGTAAATGGGGAAAAAATTGCTCACTTCCACCAGTAGCATTGATGATGTCACCTAGTTTGGGTAGTGAAATATCTGCAAGAAAACAATCCAGCTCAGAGAGCACATTTCAACCCTGAGCTACAAACACTCTCCTTTATCGAAGTCTGAAAAGCAGCAATTGTTATTGCTGAAGTGGACTGATAGAAAATTTGTTTTGCTAACAACTGAATCTTCATTTTCCATTCAGTGACATGATTAGGCACTTATTGTGCATTATCAAGCACAAGCACATAGGCAGTATAAAACTTACGGGAGGGAAATTTTTGCTTTGCTGTGTTGCTAGGACTCTTGGTTAAGTGCTTTGAAATGATGACATATGGACTAGGTGTTGCATAGTCAAAAAAAGATATTTAAATGATAAAGTTCCCCTTAGTGAGCATTGATAAATGATAAATGTTCCAGACTACAAAGCAGTGCCATCCATCATATTCACATGTTATCACGGTCAATGATGGAACAACCTCAGTCATGACAGATGGACTATGAGATTATTACCCCCCTGATTTTCAGTCACCAAATAACTCAACTCCTCAAACATTTTTTTTAAATTTTGCATTCCATTAATAACGTTGTCTATACCTCTGTGCTGGGAATGATCAATGTTATCCTTTGAGTTGAAGCAGAAGACTAGGAACTAAGGAAGCAACTAAGAAAGCAAAATAAAGTGTTTGCTCATCCACTGGAGTAGGGGAGGAAAACTGCTGATAACTTCAGAACAAATATAAAATTGTGGTCTTGGGGAAGAAAATTAACAATAACAGTAAGCATACAATAATGGTTTTTTCCTCTGCATTTAGGTAAAAGTTGAATTTTTGATGTGCACGGTATATTGTCATAAAATTTTATATACTACTATTTTACATGCTATACTATGTTTTATACAGTTATTGGTTATTCTATAATAATGCGTGTGCCTGCAGTAAAATTGTTCCTAAATTTAAGTGTTATTTATTCATTGCCACATAACAATGCTTTTTGACATAAAAAGTATTCTGCTGGTAAATGTGACTTTACAACTGCTGCATCCAGGCTCCGTGGTAAATTAATGACATTTTTATTATTTTATAGTGTCATTAAAGTTTTACTAATGACTCCATCAAAAGGGTGTCATAAATATCATAAAACAAACCAATACACTTAGATCAAGGGAGCAGGAATTCATGCCATATAGTTGTACTAAATGGCCTACCATAAATGACATTTATGCCATCTTTAACCATGTAAGAATATTTGGACAAGTTCAACAAAACTGTTTCAGTAATTGTATACTTAAATAACAGTTTACTTGCCAGCAAGCAAAAACTGTGTATATGTGTGTTTCAAACCCAGTGAAAGATAACTGCATCCATCTCTTGAAAAACAATATAAGAAATGTAATAATACACCAGGCAACCCTCCCTTTTAGATTACCATGACTAATCACACTATAACCATTGCCAAATTATTTCAACATGTTTTTTTTCCCCTTTCCACATCTGACATATATGCAAAGGCTAAAGTGGAAAATGGCATACATGCGAATCATTGTGTGAAAGACCTTTCTTCTTCCCCCTAATCTTTACAAACAAATACATCTTTGCTGAAGTAGGCATAGTTGGACAGTGATGTAATCCCCTTTATTTCAAGACTCTAGCCTAGTAGTTACCAACATTTATTTAAACAACCAGTTTTGAGACTCCTTAATAATGTGGGTCACATACAGAAGCCACAAAGTAAATGCCTTTGGGAATGTTATGCACTCTGTGGATAAAATTCTAGTTGCAAAATGTGCCAAAAATTCCAGCATGTTGTCTTTATACACATGGACACACATACGCACGCAACAGATTAGAGCTAAATTATTCTACATTAGGCATTTAAAAACACATCTGAAGTTTGGTTTCTTATACTTCTTTGGTTTCTTGTACTTCTATTCTAGCCCAGAGACAATAAACAACATAAAAAGGTCAGATTCAAAAAAATATTGAGGGAAGAATTTCTAGAAAAGGCAGTACTTAACAGCCTTCCTACAATTTAATTATACTGGTTGTTTTATTCTCTCTGTATCTCACTCTTTACTACTTAACATATGAACATACATTCTTCTGTTTTAAAAATCTTAAATAGTTGTATATAATTACAGTAATACTTAATATATCTAATAATACTACTTTAAGCCACAGTTTACCTCAGAGCTTGATGTTCATTGCCATGTATCATAAAGGGAACTTGAATTGGCCAAATAAGGTCAATACATGTTCTATTAGACAAAACCAGGATATAAACAGAATTAATAAATTAATCAAAATTATATATAGCCTGTGATCATCTTCCTTACTGTTATAAAAGGGTATAAATTCCACTATAGCCAGCACAAACTGAAATTCAAATTTAAAAATAATTTTGCAGTCGAAGTCCAAATTTTGTATTTTTTTATTATTATGTTTAGTGAAAACTACAGGAAATATTGCTAGCTGTATTTTTCACTGTCGTATTTTTCATTTGTTTTAGGGTGAGTAAGGGGCTACATTGGTATGTTCAATCTGTTTCCAAAGATTCATACATTTAATTTTTATCTTGGGGATAAAAAAATAATTTTAGCTACAAAAAGTGGTCAGTTTGTATCTATGGCCCCGTAACTGCATTTTGCACATTTGTGTTGCAATTTATTTGTCATATACCTTTGAGAGTCACTTTCAGACTATTATAGGCAATTCCAGAATGAACAGATTATGATCAGCATTATATCAATTCTTCTAATTGTTGCAGGAATAGCAATTATATTTTTGTAAAGATTTCTTAATAAATATTTTTGTTAAGACTTCTAATGTTCACTTGACTTCTGCCTTTCCTAGATTATTTGAGCATTTTTCAAGGGAAAGAGGAGTTACTGCCTAATTTCAGAGATACTATTTAGTCTTAGATATTATTAAACTATAGGTAAAGGTTCTCCCTGCACATATGTGCTAGTCATTACTGACTTTAGAGGGTGGTGTTCATCTCCCTTTCTAAGGCAAAGAACCAGTGTTGTCCAAAGACGTCTCCGTGATCATATGGCCGGCATGACTAAACACGAAGGCACACGGAACCCAAAAGTGGTTCCTATTTTTCTACTTGCATTTTTATGTACTTTCAAACTGCTAGGTTGGTAGAAGCTGAGGCAAGTAACAAGAGCTCACTCTGTTATGTGGCGCTAGGGATTTGAACTGCTGAACTGCTGACCTTCTGATCAACAAGCCCAGTGTCTTAGACACTGAGCCACTGTGTCCCTATTATTAAACTATGTTATATGTAAATATGATTTGTAGTTGGAGTTTTGGTGGGCGGGAGGGAAGGTTACCTTTGAGTCAATTTTTGACTCCTGAAGACTGCCTGGACCAGTTCTTGCAGTCTTCTGATCGGGGGCGTAGATCTAGCCCCGGTGGATAGGGCGCGCAACTTAGGGGTCCTCCTGGACACTAAGCTGTCACTGGA
>JAPKID020001927.1:0-14022 GCA_026931265.2 Tropidonophis doriae | reverse complement strand
GTTCAAGTGGTCGATGCCCGAGGGAATGTTAGTGTTCTGGGAGGGGGGGAGAGTAAGAATTAAAACAATTGTAGAGGTGGAAGCCTTTCTTAAAAAACATTCCTCAATCCTGGAGGATGAAAATGGGGGAACGGGGGGCGCCACAGCTCCACTCACTTGCGGTCAAGGAGAGGTAGACACAATTGCTAAAAGACTTAGATCTCACAAATGACCTTTTTTTATATATCTGTAATTTTTTAGTTGGATGTTTATAGAAACAACTGATTGATTGCATGGATATAAAATGATTACTTGTATCTCCTTCCACTTTGTAAGTAAATGGAAAAATCATTGTATAACTTTTTTTATGTATGAAGCCTCGGAGGGAGCTGACACCTCCGACAAAGATGTCCTCAAAATGTCATTGTATTATCTTATTTTTTCCCCTTCCCAAAATTTGGAAAAACCAATAAAACTTAAAAAAAAAAAAAGATGACTAGCGTTTTAGAAGACTGCAAAAAACAACTGCAAAAAGCCTGTGTTCCTAATGTATGGTTAATCAAATTATTACTTGCACAATAGCAAACTTTTTTTGCGTCTGTGCCTAAACATAACATGGCTATTTCTGAATGATTCTTTTGTAGTATTGGAGGTGGCTTGTCTAAAGATTACCCAACCCAACATGTTTGACTTTGCATTCACAGAAACAAGCTGATGTGTTTTGTTTCACCTTCATTAGGTGTCATCCTGGCAGAGGTTACTAGGAACTCTATTTCAGCTATATGTGAAAATCCCAAGGCTTCCTGTCAAGCAGTTACCAGGTAGCCTTAAGCACAATAAAAGAATAATGGGTTTAAAATTAGTGATCTGCTTCACACTTTACAGTGTTATCTGTATCCTACCAATATTGCCAATAAACAACAGAAGAAGGTAAAAGTACTATCAAAATAGATCTCCTTCTAGCATTTTTTATTCCCAGGCTGCCGGGAACATATCTGGCTTTATATAATTATTCCCAGGAAAGCAAGCAAATGTTTGCTGACTTTAATCCTTTCTAGGAGAAGTTGCTTTTTCAGGCTGGTTAATTGCTGAGAATTCCATTATGTGCAAAGGCCCAGATATACTCTTCAGAGAAAAAATGTTAGGGTTGAAATTTTCAGTATACAGTCAATTTTACCATTTCTTTTTACTATGGACTGGATCATTTCGAAAAGTGCCTGCCAATTTTTGGAATTTATCTGAAACTAACCCATATGCTCAAAGGAAAACCTTAGGAAAAATTATAGAGAGAGACATATCCCAATATTCTGGAATTATTACTAGCAATCTTTCAAAGTCCCAACTATATGACAATTTTGGAAACTGAGGCTAGATTTAAAAATATAAGAGGTGCGACTTTCACAATTTTAACCTATTGATTAGCATTCTCCTTGGAATCATCCTATAGGTTGTAGGCTTCAGTGGGATATTTTTTATATTAGGTTTAGAGAGTGACGAAGCTACTATTAAACAAATAATATAATTGAATAATGACAATGAATTTTATATTTAATGATATATAATTAAAATTTTCAGAAGTGATAATAATCATTATAAATGAAAATAGAACAAAGGAAAAGGAAAGGGAAAACTAATAGCAAAATCTAAAAGTGAAATAAAAGACAAAAAGTAGAAGAAAGTAGAAAAGAGATAAATCAAGATATAAATGTGGCTTCTGATCTTCAAAGCAAATATAAGAACAAATATATTTTAAACTTTTCTAAAATTGCATCATAATAGTCTTCTTTCTGTAATATATCTTGTCTAATTGTCAAACCATAAATCAAATTCCTTATTTTTAATCTGTATGCAAAAAGTCCATAAGAGCTTCCAGCCACCAATAACTGTAGAAATTGCCTTTCACTATTCAAAGAAATCAGTTTGACCATCTCAGCAAATTCTCTTAATTTCACCAGCCTTTCGTCCATGGGGAGTAATGTCAAATCTTTCAATATTTATGCATATAGTAATCTTGCTACAGTAATCCTATATTGAAATAATCTTCCATGAATTTTTTCTAAGTATTTATCTAGCAATCATAGAATATAATATTATGACTTCAAGTGAATATTAACCTTTAAAATCCTCTGTATAAATGTATGCATTGGAATTTATATTGTAACATTTTTATATATTCACCAAGCATGATTAAATATTTCTTCATGTTGTTCACAATTCAACATATATTTGAAATGCCTTTTATACATTCTGTATAATTTCTATGGCATCATGTACCAAAGATAGATAAAAGATACATATAATAATTATCTTTAAGATTGTAATGAAAATTTCAACCCTTTTAATGAAACCTTTTCCAATTGATCCATGTGTTATAACCAAAATTCTTAGCCCATCTTATCATCCATTCTTTAGCCTATTCTTCCTGTAGTTGAAATTATCACAAACAATTATGCATTTTATCAAGTACATCATCATCATCATCCTCATCGCCAAATTGTTCTTCAAATTCATTCTTACTTTGCTTTATACCATACTTTTTTTATCTATTTTAAATCTTTCTGATAGCAATCTTAATTTAATTTTATATTCCCCTTGATAATTTGCAAATAATTCCTGGTACATTAACCATTTCTCTTGGCCTGTTCTTTCTCTTCTGTAAAATGGTTCTGCAATTGAGATTCGCATAGGTTTTTGTAGCTTTATATTAGGGGTGGACTTCAACTTGTGGATTTCAACTCTCAGAATTTTCCAGCAAGCAGAGCTGCCTGGAGAATTCTGAAAGTAGAAATACATCAGTCTTAAAGTTGCCAAGTTTGAAGATCTCTGCTTTATATCTATTCCATATTCCCAACATGACACATCTAATAAAATCTAATACAATTAATAGTAACTGAAATTAAATTAAAACCAACAAGCATTGTATTTTGGATTTTGAATATTGTCCTGAATGATTTGCCATGCTGTACATGATGTAAATTTTTGAAGTGATTAGGATTATGGACACATCTGAATTGTAAAAATCAATAATATTTCAAAGTATATAAACTATGTCAGATTTATTATACATTCTATGCTGCCTTTTTATTTGTGTAGACAAAACCTTTTTAAGTTTTCCCAGCACTCTTGATATACTTTATCTCATACTTTATAAACAGTATATTATTGTAAACAATGTGTCTTCCATTTATATTAGAATTCTGGGTTTAAATTCTGGTTTAATTGAAAAGTCAAAGTTAGGGTTTTTTTCTAACTAATTGTTTGAGTAATGTCAAGAATGATGTGCTGGTCTGCACCTCCGAGATGGATGCCTCCAAAATATCTCTTTGTACACCTTATTTACCCTTCCCTTAATATAAAATTGTAAAACCCAATAAAACTTTTTGAATAAAAAAGAAAAGAAAAGTGAGAAACTGAGCAAAAAAAGAATTAAAGAATGATTAACACTTATCTAATATATAGTCATAGTGGTGGCTCAGTGGCTAAGACGCTGAGGTTGTCGATCAGAAAAGTCAGCTGTTCGCCAATTTGAATCCCTAGCTCCCATTGCTTGTCTCAGCTTCTGCCAACTTTGCAGTTCGAAAGCATTTAAAAATGCAATTAAAAAAATAGGAACCACCTTTGGTGGGAAGGTAACAGTGTTCTGTGCACCTTCAGTGTTTACTCATGCCAGACATATGACATATCTTTTGACAATGCTGGCTCTTCGGTTTTGAAACGGAGATGAGCACCGCCCCCTAGAGTCAGGAATGACTAGCACATATGCGCAAGGGGAACCTTTACCTTTATATATATTCAGATATATAGGCTTCCGAAAAATTAGGCATACCGAAAATTGAAAGTGCAAAGAGTTGTGTCCATATAATTATTAATTATGAGAAATATTTAAGGACACTTATTTCTATCACTCTGAAAAGGCAAACTTTTGCAACGATTATTGAGAAAAGCGAAGATAGAGATATTAAAATTTTATATATGCGCTAATGAGTATGCTCATTTAACACCTAAAAATCCTACATTTTCATCCCTATAGATGGAGTAGAGACCTGCTTTCAGTTTAGGTTAAAATGTAAGGTACTATAGCTGTACTTAATTGTGGACTTCTGAAGTCAGTTATTACTTTAGTACTATTTTTTTATTTGCTTTTGTAAGTAGAGAAGTGTATGTCTTCATTCCAAAACTTGTTTTTTTTCTGCTGTAAGAAATTGCATTTCCCTTGCTTTTTGTATAGATTTCTATATAATATACCTAGTTTATTGTGTATTCTATACAATATAAAAAGTTCTGTTGCTACTAATTTTGAGCTTTCTCCAGCATCCTATAATGAATAATTACTGTCTGATTTCTATAAACTATTTCAGTAGCATTTCTTTGTATCTCACACAGAACACAACTGTTTCCACCTATTGCTCTCTTCAGACATTTCATTATAGGTTTGGGCTTGTTTTGTGTATCACCATTTTCTGGTTTTCTATAAACAGCTGCATTCTCTCAGGGATAATCGTCTGGATGTTCTATGATAAGCCCTGTTGAAGCAAACTGCAGATAGAGTCAAATCCAATACCCTCTCCCTAATATCACCCTTTGTAATCCCCTTTTTTATTTCTCTTCTAAGCAGCAGCAAAAGACAAACACATCTCCCCCCTCTCACTTTTCCTTTCAATTGTGTATGATTCTCAGAAACTGACTGGATAGGTCCTTCAGTTTTCTTGGCAAGGTCTTTCAGAAATGGTTTGCCATCAGTGGTATATTCAGCTGGTTCAGGCAAGTGGGCCGCCCATCTTCCCCAGCACTATGCTGTCCTATTTAGCCATGTTTTCTAAGCTGTGTGCATGCATGCAAGCCACGTGCATGAGAGCAAAGCACATGTGTGGAAGGTTCATGCAGGAGTGAAGCAAGGGTGCATGTGACCGCGCTGACATTTTGGGTGCACAGTGAACCAATGGTAAAATTATGTGAAATCCACTTCTGTTCACCACTGCCTAAGTATGGCAATGTTTTAAAGCCTGTATGTATAAAGAAATGAAAATTTCAGCTGATTTGAGAACATAGATAGGCAGATATTTCATAAGAATATCCATAAACTATAGATTTCCTTCCGTTGTTGTTTTATAGTAATAACACATAAACACACCCTCCAAAATTGCATGGTGGAGTAATATCCATCTAAATCATCCTCATAGGTGGTTCAGAATAGGAAATTGGAAGTTGGAAATTGATTTCGTCCTAAAGTCCCATTCTACATGCATTTCTATTTTCCTAAGCTATCCTTTTCCCACACTTGGTGGATTAGATTGCTAGTTAAAAATGCAAAGTAAGCAAACAAACAAACAAACTAAAGATATTAAATGACTTCAGATATTATCCCTTTTTTCAACATCTGTTTCCCTTTTCTATTGTTCATATTTTTAAAAGAACATTATGGAAATCCTACTTTTAAGGAATGTTTTCAATAATCAATCATATAGATTTCTGCACTTGATCATAATGCACATGATGGTCTCCATCGTTAGTCTTAAATGAATGGTCAGGGATAATAAATTTCCCTGGTAAATCTCAAATTTTCAATACCATCTCCCAACTCAAACAAAATCTAAGCTTATGCAAGTACATGTGCAATATATCTCTCCTTCTCTCTCTTGAGTGTCTTAGAGTACAACACCACCCATATTTTCTGAAAAGTAGCTACCATACCAAAATCCTTAATGTTCACTTTATTTTAGAATTTGAATAAACTTCATGGTAACTGAGAAATAATGGTTTAACAAAAGCCAAAGCTGTGAATTGTTCTGAACAACTTTACCTTTTCTACATGATATGGCAGAGTTTAACTTTTTCACCTGAAAATGGATGCAGCTAATATTGCCTTATTTTAACCTGAGCAATTTTACAATAGGTTCGCTTACCTCATTAAATGTCTGAATGATTTGTGGTAAGAAAAAAAAATTAGAAATGATTTTAGAGATTTCACCTTGTAATTCAATTTTTAAGACACCTCTTTATAAAATAATATATACGTCAAGGTAATAATCATGATGCACAATTACCTTTGGTGCTTTGCATTGGTTGGCAGAGAGAAAGCTATCTATGCTTATTTTCAGCTTGTTAAAACTAACCCAGAACAGACTTTTTCTTACTGTTATTACCATGTGCATAACACTCCCCCCCCTTTTCCTGGAATAATTTGTTGACTACGAGATCATTATTAGATACAGTCTATATGTAGCGTGTTGTTAGAAGGAATATAAATGAAATTATGACTCAAAAATATGATTCAACTGCTGTCAATGAAACTGTTAAGTGCACACAACAAAATTGGAAGGTTATAGGAAAAAGCTGTGATAATTTAGTGGCCTACTGTATATCTTGGGATTGTTTCTCTCCGTAAATATATAGCAGATGCAAAAATTATCCCACAATTAAAACAATGTAGTAGGTTCTTATTGAATATTGCAAATATTTTCTGAGGTAGCGTGCATATTTCAAGTATTATATTTATGTAACTTCATTTGCATGCTATATATATATGACATTTTCATTTTAACTCGAGCATTCGGAACAAAGATGCAGCTGAAAAATGCAGTATTGCAAAAATCTTGACAATCATGAAACCTGTTACACTTCCAACAGCAAAAGCAATACTTAAACAATTTTATACAAACAAATACCCACACTACTACTGAATTACTGAATGCTGAGAATCAATAGGGAAAGGAAAAGAGGATTGCCTGAGAAGTGGCAGATGAAATGAAGGATAATACTTATTTCAGCATTCCACTTCTTATGGTGAGATGCAGAACCGAAGGGAAAAAGTATCAACACATAGGCCAGGCCATTCAAGCAATTAGGAGATGTTAGTTTTATAGCACAGTTCCCTTCCTTTGGAACAGCTTATTTGGGAAGCTCAGCCAGCCTATCCAAAAAATGGTTTCTGTAGGGCCAAAGAGATTTTTGGAGTGTGTATTCTTTGAACAACCATGAAAATCACCTTTTAACCTATTCTACACATTAGAGACTTCTGTGGTTAGCTTTTTTTCTCCTTTTTTCCTTTGAGGAGTGGGTCTGGTTTGACTTCACATGCCGCTAATAGATCACAAGAGACCCATTATATGAAACTAGATTTGAAGGGCTCCCCGTTCATTAGTGAGACCAGTTTCAAAGCTGTTACTTACCATTAGGCCCAGTATGACATGCTGGCATTCTTACAGCATTTCGTCAGGAAGAAATGCATTTGATATTAGTGGAGCAGATGCGTTTGTCTTTGCTTCCTTTAGGAGAGGAGCACTGTTACAGGGCATATGTTAGGAAAAAATGGCTGCACCCAAGTGCATAGAGGGATGCAACTAGGGGCTTCATGAAAGGTCTTTGTGCTTTCCCCTATTCTTTCCTGTATGTTGAGCACAACCCAACAAGGGAAAAAGCAGTTTTCTAAACCTGGAATACAGAGCTTGATTTATGGAAGGATATGGGAAAACATTTGTCCTGTTACCGAAATAACACACCATATGACAAGGGGTTTTTCTCAGCTGGCTTTTGTGTAGACACTGCTAGAGTCTGCACTGTCTCCATTTGGGAGGCCAATATGATACCTTATTTCTTGGGTCATTTCCCCTATTTCACGGATTTATGTTCCATTCTTGGAAAAGCACCTGAGATAATTTGGATATTTGGAGTATTGATCTTCAAATTATTTCTGTATTTTTCCTGAGCTATAGCTGTCTCCTTACTTACCACTACAGTGTAAAACAACAATAACCAGCTAAGCAAAAGGTTTGACTTTTACTGACATCATTGGGTATAATCTTGCAGTTTATTTTAAAGATACATTTTACCTACTCTTTATTTATGCTGTATTCTAGGTTAATTTTTTTTCTCTCTCTCCTTTTAGTTTTTTTTTTCTTTAAACTTAGTTTTGTTATTTACATTTCTTTCAGTTACCTTCAGCCATTAATGTTTGCTGAAGGGCTCATCTGAAGGACTTGCTGAACTCATCTGGGAATTGGCTGATGAGAGACTTGATTGGAAATTCAGCTGTGAATCATTTTGTTATCTAGATTTCCTTCTGCTAGCCAAAGAAGGCCACCTCGTTTGATGGTACTTGAGAGAATCTATGGGGAACAACTAAAATGCGAATGCCCGGTGATGGTTATAATAACTACATTAATATGCTGAGCCAATTCAAGCTAGGTGAGAATTGGGTTGAGCACATTGGTCCAACATTTGATACTTAAGTACCATCCATATCCCACTAGAACATTAGCACAAGTTAAATGTCACTGTAAAAAGTGCAGATCCAGGTGAGAGGGTCCACTTATTTTTAATATTTAATGAAGAATTCTTAATGGCATTCTTTCCATAGCTGTTTTGTGATTATTTCTGCTGCAGAAATGTTCATAATATGTATTTTTCCTCATTTCCCTTCTCTTCCAGCCATTCAAAAACATATATGATAATAAGGACCAGGAACCATGTTTTCTTAACAATATTACTCCCATAGGTTTTAAGTGCTGTTTCAGCCCATAAATTCTATAGATTTGCAAGAAACTACATTTTATAACAGAATATCCTTAATACAGAAAGCAAAATAATGACTTGACACTCCCTGATTTCCCCCCTTTCTACTACAAGATTGCTACTTGGCTAGATAATTTTAGTACAAATCAAAAAATTAAAAGCTATTCAGCTATCCAAACATTTACAAATTCAAATGATGATTGTGTTCTACTCTTAAAGAATCTTGTGAAAAAGGCTAAATATGTTAGAAAGCTAATTTTGCAGTTAATTCCATTGTTGTTTGCTTCTTTCTCAGGTAGTTCTAATAACACAATTTTATATGAATAGATAATGGAGTTTTTCCATAGCCATAATGTTTCATTTGTTCACACTGATTCTTCTTTCAGTCTTATCACCATAGAGATACCTCTGACCACTGGGTCCTACAAACAGTGTGTGTTGTTAGCTCTTTGTTTATACTCTGAGGGTGACCCTGTTTCAAAGAAGCTGTTGTACTGAAAACAGTTTTCATTCTCTCTTTCAATGTACAGAGTTGACTGACAAAATTCTTGAACTTGCTATCAGAAAAAAAATTGTCTGCTAGCTTTTGGGACACAATCTGATGATTGCAAGGACATCTGTGATGGGCCCACCCTCTGGAATGACCTCCCCTCAGACATACACGTTACCACTGACCTCCGCCTGTTCCGCCAGAGGTTAAAAACCCATCTCTTTTATCAGGCTGGCCTGGCCTGACCTCATGCTGCCTTAGCTTTTTCGTCTAAAAAATTTTAATTGGGTGTTTTAAAATATGGGTTTTTTAGTACAGGGTTATATTTTATTTAATTTAATTTTAATCTGTTTTTGTATTTTTGTATGTTTTTATTGATTCCCTGTACGCCGCCCTGAGTCCCTTTGGGGAGATGGGTGCAGGGTATAAATTTAATAAACTAAAAAAAAAAAAACTAAAACTAAAACTCAATCACATGAGAGATAAATTTTCATATTACAAACTGCTAATCTTAAAAAAAAACATATGCATTTTTAAATAAATTCCTGCATGTATCAGTTTGTGATTAGAAACAGAGAATTTTAGTTTGATACATTTTAATGAGACATATCTCATTAAAATATACCTGTCTCCTCTTCTCCACAGGAATCCATGATAAAATATTTCTGATTGATGGCTGCTTGGTCTTTGAATTAAGCCAATCTTTGAATTTGAGACTGAATTTCTCTGGTTCACTGGCTCAGCAATAAAACTGAGCCTCCTTTTACAATACTGTGCCTCCCATTCAAGCAGAATTTCTTGATATTCAGTTCATTTTATCACATTCCACAATTCTGAAATAACAGTGAATAGATCTTAGATCTTAGATCTTCTGTCTAACATCTTTCAATTATTGGAAGTGCGGTTTCCTCTTTCCTGCAACCAAAAGATTCTGTTAATTAGGAAAGGTGCTCCCAGATTCCTTTAGATTTTCCACACCTTGGGCCAATATGGCTAGCCTTGTCAGCTTTCCTCAAGACTATGAGCATCTCTTTTGATCTCTTCCTTGAATCCATTGCCATTCCCTAAAACTGTATGCTTTAGGGAATTTGCACATGTTTTGTGCAAATTCCTCTCCAAGCATTGGGACTGCAAGGGGATCTGCCATTTGAGCATCTAACTGCTGATTCCACTTGAGATCAGCTATGATTCATATTGTTTCCTACTTCATTTTACTTAAGCATTTCTCTCTGTTAGTAAATTATACATATTACTCTTTTAACACAACCCAATTTACAGGGTTATTGTTGTGTGGGGAAATAGGAGAAAAGTGTGTTGGGCATGTTTGCCACATTGAGCTATTTGTAAAAATAATAAAAGTGGGATTTGTTTGTTACAGCAATCACATCCAGAAAGCACACAGGTAATTTATTCAGTAGGATTCATTTACTTCTCTTTTCATGTATAACACATGAAACAAGTTTACAACACCCAAACAGGTTTTCCCAAAGTAGTAGAGAGGAGAGATTGTAAGTAAGTAGAAACACAGACCAAGGAGAGAACAGTTTCGGTTCAGAGCAGCAGACTAGTTTGCAGCTTTAGTATAGAACAGTTGAACTAAGCCCAGGCTCCTTGCTGTCTGAATCAGCAAACAGCCCCTATTGGCTGACCTTGTTACTAAGCCCTATTCCAGTTCATGAATATATCTACACTGACAGGATACAAATAAATAAAAATAATTAAATGAAGTTCAGGGGCAAGGAGATGATGTTTAGGGAATGATCAGATGGTGAGGGAGAGACCTCAGCTGGATAGCAGGCAGAGAAAGAAACTCAGATTTATAAGACTCTCTTAATCTACCCTTACACTAGTTTAAAATTAGTTTACATGGTCATGTTTCCCATCTGGTCTATCTGGGCAAAGATTACCTTGGGAAGTTTTCTTTTGATCAATCCATGCTTTCTGGAAATCAACCTTTATTTTCAAGGAATGTATGAGTAATCTCTTTGTTTCTTTGTCCTACTAATTTGTGATATGTATTAAAAACTGTTCCATTTAATATATACATTTTGTTGATTTTAGTTTTACATATCTTTTAAATCTATGATTGACAAATTTTGCTGAACCTTTTTCAAGGTTTTTTCTTTTAAAATTCCTGGATGTTTCCATCCTAGTTTCATCACTTTCTAGAGAGGAATGAATTTTGTAATATTTCCCAGACAAAATTATATTTAGACCAAAATGGAGATGTAGCAGCAGATCTGAATATCATGAACTGGATTGTTTTTCAAGAGGAGAATGCCAGGACTCAGATTCTGGGGAGTTTTGAAACACAGACACTTATTATCAAGCAAGACGCTCTTATGAGGCTAAATCTGCTTAATAAGGTGGGTGAAATATTGGTGTATTTTTCTATATTTTTCTATATGGTCTATATTTGAAAGCTATAGGACCCAGTTCAAGTAAGCTAATCATAGTCTTTTAATTGTAAAGTGGTGATGCCTCATAAAACTGGTAAAAGAGGCCATCAGGTGCTGGGACTGTAATGCTGATAGAGTCACTTGATCCATGTACTAAAATAGCAAATAAAAAGGCAATGGTGTTGAATAGTTCCTGAGTTTGGTGTTCAGACTTAATAAAATGAAACTGAATCCATTAGAAATTCTTATTGGTCCCAGTGGGAAATAAGCTTTGGAATTAGAAAGTTTATCCAGACTGGAAAGAGTGTGCCCTGAAAGGGTAGACTCATTGCCTGTGAGGTTTTAAGCAGTCCGGACCTGGCCAGAGTTATCCATGCATCTCTTTCACCCCACTGAGGGGATGCAATAGGCCTGCTTCTAGGAAGGAAGACCAAGGCATTCAGTTTAAATAAAATCATATCAACTGGTCCAATGGGAGATAATCTTCTGGCCCAGAAAACTGAGGAACTGAAACATGAACTAAAGAAAGGCCTATCCTGTTTTCTTAAATGAGAGGCAATTTTGTGAGATGCAATAGTTTATTCATCATGATACAGAAACAAGTATTATATTTTGCCAAGGAAAACTGGATTGCCAGTATTCCAAGTGTGGCCTTACCAAAGCATTATAAACTGGTATTAACACTTCACTTGATCTTGATTCAATCCCTCTGTTTATACAGCCTACAACTGTGTTGGCTTTTTTTGGCAGCTGGTGTACACTGCTGGCTCATATTTAAATGGTTGTCCATTAGGACTCCAAGATCCCTCTCACAGTTACTACTATTGAGCAAGGTACCACCTATACTGTACCTGTGCATTTGGTTTTTGTTGCCTAAATGTAGAACCTTACTCTTTTCACCATTGAATTTCATTTTGTTAGATAGTATCCAATGTTCAAGTCTGTCAAGCCTATCTTCCGGAGTGTTGGCTATTCCTACCAGCTTGGTGTCATCTGCAAATTTGATGAGTTCCCCATTTATTCCCTCATCCAAATCATTGATGAAGATGTTAAAGAGTACTGGGCCTAAAACAGAGCCTTGGGGGACTCCACTGCATACCTCCCTCCACGTACATGCAGTTCCATTGAGGACTACACGTTGAGTGCGGTTGGTCAGCCAGTCACGAATCCATCTGGTGGTGATGCTGTCTAACCCACATTCTTCTACTTCATCTAGTAGTAGGTTATGGTCTACCCTATCAAATGCCTTGGTGAAGTTCAAGTAAACTATATCAACAGCATTCCTCTGGTCCACTAATTTTGTCACATTATCTACTTCAATTCACTAAATAGACTAAACATTTTGAAACTTCAGTTCTTTGAGAATAAAATAAAAAAATCTTAAATCAAATATAGTATTACTACACAGCAGTTTAAAAAACTGGGAAAATGAAAGAGGAAAGGTAAGAGATTGGTACCTTTGAGTCAATATTGACTCCTCGTAATTGGTCTGGACATGTTCCTGCAGTTTTCTTGGCAAGAGTTTGGAAATCTGCTTTCTTCCTAGGACTAAGAGAAAGGGGCTGGCCTGTAGTTGGCTTTGTGCCTAAAACGGAACTAGAGCTTGCTGTTTTCTGGTTTCTAGTCTTAACAACTGCACCAAACTGGCTTACTTTGTAGTAACTTATTGAATATTACTATTCAATAATAAACTATTGAAAAAAAATCCTGCATGAATGGAAAAGCTAGTCTGTAATAGCGAACATTTTGGAATATTCATCCAGATTACAATAAACAAATCCTCGTTTGGGAATTGTTTATGTTTTGCTTTTTTAATAATAAATTAAATATTACAAGGTTGTGTTGTGCTTTTCTATTTGCATAATCTTCAATTAAATTAAAAATCTGAGTTTTTAATTTTATTTTATTTTGTGACATTATTGCTAGCTTTGGTTTTAGTAAGTTTATACTGAGTTGAACTTTTAAAAATAAGTATACATTTTACAACATAATGCCTTTTGCCCCTAAACCCTGATCCCAGGAATTTATTGTCAGGAAATTTCCAACTTTACAAAAAAAATCAAATATGCCCTTAGGGCAAGGCATGCATCAGCCAAATGTGACCTTTAAAAATAAATTTAAAGTCTGTCTTTAAAAGTAAAGAATATTTCACTTATTAATTTTTGCCTTATGAACCACATACAACAAATTAATGTGTTTATAAGTTAGGCTATCAGGGCGTGCAAATACAGGCAATTTAGAAAAATCAGACTTGCAAGAAGAATTGGAAAAAATAGAATGTACTGATTGCTAAATGTCATTTGATTCCATGCAAGCATTCAGGGGCATAGAATTTCTGACATCTTTTTAATTGTAGATTTTCTGTGGAGAAACTCTAAGAGCAAAGAAGAATTTGATTTTCCCTCTAATAGATTCCATGAAATGGCTGTATAACATATGATCATTTTAAACTCTGCACTCTCATAAATATGGAATATATTTTGCAATATAATGTGTAATTTTTTAAAAAAATAAAAAAGTTTGTTAACATTTGGTTCTAATGACTTTTGAAACCCAAAAAAGTCAACCGAAAATCGGGGGTCGTCTTATACGCCGAGTATACGCGCCCCCCGCGCTTCTCCGCTATGTTTCTGACTGCCGGCC
>JAPKID020001926.1:0-14024 GCA_026931265.2 Tropidonophis doriae | reverse complement strand
ATTTGGTTCTTTAAAACGTCCTTGTAGGATTTCATTCTGAATACAATTCCAAATGTACACTATAGTCCCTAAACCCCGTTACAGCATTGGGGGTTGAATAATTTTGACCACAACTGTATTATGGAGGCTTTCTGGGAATATTTTGCATCAGAATTGTTTTTCTGGAAAATTTTGGAATGTCTTAAATCAGTTCAGGATATGAAATAGCATTTTAACTTGACATATTCCATAAATGTTATACCCAATCAATAAACTATTATTATACTTCATCATATTTATTTACTTTTATTTTATTCAAATTTATATCCCGCACCTTCTCCAAAAAGGACCCAGGGCAGCGCACAGGAAATTTAAAAACAATACAAATATAACAAAATATAAAATTAAAAAAAAAATTTAATCCATACCCTGTGCTAAAATCATATAAAATCCCCCCAAATTAAATCTATCTAAAACAGTCAGAACGGTAGATTATGCTAGGCGGACTTGTTGGAAAAGGTGCGTTTTCAGAAGCTGGTGGAAGAGGCGGAGGTCTGAGATGGTACGTAATTCGGGGGGCAAGTTGTTCCAGAGGGTAGGGCACGCCACAGAGAAGGCCCTTCCCCTGGGTGTCGCCAACCAGCATTGCCCGGCCGATGGCACACTGTGAAGGCCCTCCCTGTGGAAGCGGATCGGTCGAAGGGATGTATGGGGCAGGAGACAGTCTTGTATATAACTAGGCCCCGAGCCATGGAGCGCTTTGAAGATGGTCATCAAAACCTTGAAAAGTACCTGAAAGGCCACAGGCAGCCAGAGCAGCTCGCGCAGGAGAGGTGTTATGTGGGAGTACCTAGAGGCTCCCATAATCACCCGCGCGGCCGCATTCTGGACTAGCTGTAGCCTTCGAGTGCACCTCAAGGGAAGCCCCATGTAGAGAGTGTTGCAGTAGTCAAGTCGGGATGTCACGAGTGCCTGAGTGACTGTGCATACGCACGTACCTCCCACTGGCCAGCTGATTTTCAGATCTGAACACACATGGGTGGAGCGGGGTGTGTGTGCCCCACTTCGTGGCCCGTTTTTGCTGCAGGGATGCCTTCTAGGCCCAAAACAGGATGCAGAAGGATGGCGTGCCACTGCCCCCAGCCCGATTTGCTTCCAGGGGGCTGCAGACAGGCCTAGTAGGCCCAGAAAACGGCAGGAGATAATGTGCAGATGCAGGCGAGGAAGGAGATGCACATTGCATTATGGGTGATGACAAAAAGATTAGTCATCACTGAGACAAGGCATTCGTAGTTTGGTAATCTTAATCCCAATGACATTTCCCGTTTGCAATTTCATTGTTTGTTACATTTGCTTCCTGAAGTATTTGAAGTATCATAATCTGAAGTAGTCTAGTTTTCATGATTTCTATTGTTGTGGAAACTCTAGTCTTCTTTTTACTTCTTCCTTGACTTCTAGGATAAATTATTTTATACAATCTTCATTTTCTGCCCTTAGAAGGGTGCTGTCTGCATATCTTAAAATATCAAAATTTTTGCAACCTAATGTCATTGCAATCTATGATTCTTTTACATTAAATTTACCTCAAAATTGTCCCAAAGGTGCTTTTCTAAAGGGAATTGGACTTTGGTTTTTTCCTTGAAGAAATTTTGCTTCGCATTCAATAAACTTCTTCAATTCTGACTGAATGATGGAGAAATCGAAGATTTATATTCCTTGTAATCTTCATCTGATCAACAGCACTCTGAAGGTTGGTCCTTCACTTTCTGAGAGTTGTTGAGGCCATTTGGGAGTTTATCTGCATCTTCAGGGTCCCCTGAATCAGAATGCAAACTGGTGTGAAACCTTCTTGGAAGAACTTTGAGAATTACATCTTAAGAATCATTTTCTAAATGCCTCTGGAGCTTTTCTCCCTTCTGGCTGTATAAATAATGCATTTCTGAAGATTTTTCATAACTGGCCTTTCTGTTTCTACCTCGGGGAACACTGGAGAAGATTGGAGCAGCAATCCAACACGCCTTTATATAACCAGCTATGCAAAATACGAAGAAGGATAAGAAATTTCATTTTTCTATGATATACAAGTGAAGATAATTTTTCCTGCAAGGTCTGTACATCCGGGGACATGAAATAGTTCTTGTTGTTGTTGTTCCTCTTTGTCTTCAGCAATGAACATTTGGCAATGGGTGCTTTTGAGAGATAGGAGCAGGTGCCTCAAAATTGCTTCTGTGCATTAATTAAATAGAGGTACGTACCAATCCAGCTTTGTTCCACACCTTTCCAGTCTTGAAGCAGTCTGTATTCATTATGAACATGAGTTGCATATGCAGTGATTAATAAACAAGCCAATGAATATGTATTTTGAAAGATGTATTTTAATATATTTAGAGAAAAAGCGCATGGTATTCCTATATAGCTGTTCAGGTTTTAGTATGTGTTCTTCATTTATAAAACAGGATTGTTGCTAGAGCTTCATGTTTCCATGTCAAAAAAGACAACAAAAAAGACAAGATGAGAGTTTCTTTTCCAACTTTTGAATACTCTGAAAGTGTCCAAGTTATAAAAAAAACCTTGAGATTAAAGTACCCAACAAAAACTCATCCAATTTTGAGAATAGTTTTTTCTGCAGCTGAGCAGGGAGCTTGGCTATAAAAGCATAGAGAAATTTATCTTGGAGGAAGGGTAATTTGTTTGGCTTTAATCTGAATTTCCTCTATCCACCATGGGGACCTCTTCCTATAAGCAGAGTCATCAAAACACTTTCTCCTTATTGACCAAAAAAGTTCATTTGAATGAAGTCTCTGAAATCTCAAATAATAGCTGCTTTATTTTGTTATACGAGGAACAAAGAAGTCAGTTTCTTTCAGAAAGACCAACATTTGATTTTTAATCAGACTGTCCAAGGAACGAGGGGTTTATAATAGTATTTAGATTATACACTTGCAAAAATAAAATAGTTTGAATAACTTAACTATTAATTCAGAGGATGTCTAGATTTTTCAGTTATATTTAAAGACTAAAAATTGAAAGGAGAATGCAAAATAATAAGCAAATACATTGAATTAGAAGGGTATTCCAAAATTAATTTTAATGAATTGAACAGTATCATTTTGCATATAAAACTATAGTCCTAATATTAATGTTTTATAGTTTAAAACAAAATATTTAGTATAATCATTTTTACAATTATAACTTTATAAATACAGTTAATCAAAATTTTCAGAAGAGCTTTAAATTCTCAATTCCTGATATAGTTAAATCAGGATTAACAAAGTGGTTAAAATCAATGAGAACTTTAACTACTGTTAAGTTTAGGGATTTTTTTTTTAAAGTAACAATTTCTTAAGGGTTCCCCAATCTTGGAATTTTATAATTTGTTCTGTGAATTATACAAATTTAGAAAATGCGTTATTATATAATATGTTGCTATTTTATAGTAACTCCTACCACCATTTTCTAAGAGTTTATACAAGGAGGCATGGAGTGTGTAATCAGTTTCTTTAGAATAAAGGAAGCACTTTTTGAAATAACTTGCAAATTTTGTTTTTGGTATGGAAATATAATCTATATAAATAAAAATGTAAATGTTCATTTGTTCAAAATCTTAAATCTCCGAAAATTCTTCACCGATTGCTTTGAAATTTTGCGGCAGTGTTGCATTCGAACACGCGCCTGTTTTTATATACCTACTATTACTGTATATAGATGTCACACCTGTGACAAGTAAAAGCAAATGTAAATGTTTGTTCGTTCAAATTCTTAAATCTCCTAAAGTTCTTCGCTGATTGCTTTGAAATTTTGACACAACATTGAATTCAAATACGCACGTTTTTTATATACCTACTATTATATAAATGTCATACCTGTGACAGGTAAAAGCAACACATGCTATACTAAGTATTTTACGATTCTATTTCGGCTTCAGCCTACAGTGGCCTCCTCGGCTTCCTCACCGGCTTCAGTCACTCCTTGGCCTGCTTCACTCTAGAGCACAAACCCCTCCCCACCCACCAAGACCTCCCCTCCGCCTAGTGGAGGGAAAATGCGCCATTGGGGCCTGTTAGAGCAGGCGCAAGCTCTTCCCCTCCTCCTGCTTCAAGAAAGCCCTCTTAGTCTCTCGCTACCACCCCCCTCCCTCCATTTTCTCATTCTCCTCTTCATTCTTCCGAGGCATCTCGGGAGCTGTAGTAGCGGCAAAGAAAAATCCCTCGTAGACTGTGGCAAATGGGCGGGATAAAACCATGCTACCCAGAAGGCGCTACGAATCTGAGTCTCTGTTTCCATAGAACTGGAGTGGGAATTATATCAGCAATGTTCTGAGGCAGCAGCAAAGTTCAGGGCCAATCTTTACAATTGTGAGGTTTAGATCTACACACAGATTGTTTCTTACATGGGCAATTATATGTTGCGTGCTCTAGAGTCGACAAACCGGATAATCTATCTATATCTGCACAGACAATTGAACAAAAAAAAATATTGTATACCCACAAGCATTGTGAAATTAAACGTATTAGAAACGTGCAGTTTCTCTTTTCTTTCTTTTCCATTTAACCAGACTAAGCTACAGCAACACATGATAAATAATAAATTCATAAATTTTATTGCCTTAATATAAATGTCCCAAGAAAAATCAAAATCCATCTTTTTCAGGTGGCTTCAAAATTGGTTTGGGCAAATCACGCAGAATTAATCCGTGATAGGTAAATAGAAATTATTTTTAATAGCAGTATGTTTTGGGGGGGAAAACATCAAGGTGCGTTCTTTCAGGTTTTCCAAACATGTTATTAAGTCCATTTTTGGCAGAGAAAATGTTAAATTATATTGACTTGGTACAGTCCAACAGAAAAGTTATTTAAATAAGCAATTTGCTTATTGAAAATGTTAGCAATCTATTGCTTTTTTCTCTTGCTTATTTAAAAAAAAGTTGCAAAATATTCTAGCATGGAAGAAACATTTTATGCAAAATGCAACGCTTGCAAATCATTGTGACAGACTGTCTAGATTTTATAATCAGACTATAAACAGTCATTACTTGATTGTGTTGAAATATGAGGAAATACTAATGTTAGTTTGTTTAAATGCAGGAATATGTTGTATGTTTAAATGACTTGATATTTTATATGTTTTAAAAGACTTGAAGAAATGACCTGTTTACATCTTCTTACAAATGTATTTTTCCATAGCTTGTCAAAAAATGTGTAATTGTATGTGCAGGGGATAAAAACAGATGGTTAGGACATGGCTGTTAAAATCTAAGAAACATGATATCTAAGTATATTTTGCTGAATAAATATTAGTAAAACAGCGTAGCTCATTGCTAGTTTATATTGGTAACTTCAGAAGTATTGGTGGTAAAGTATAGCATGTTATGTATTTTTGTTTTGAGAAGAATTATTATATCTAAATCATAAGTAAGGTGTAAGAAAATATATGAGGATAGATAAAGAACTATGAAGTAAAAAACAAGGGAAAGAAAAGTGAATGTAGGTTGACTGTATATTGGTGTACAATGGTTATCCCCCACCCATGTTTGACTTCATAATTTAATCACTTCACCAAAAGGTGATGATGAATTATATAAGTATACGTATAATCTTTATTATCATTGTACTTAAATACAACAAAATTGGTTATCTACATGTTCACTACTGAATGCTTCTGTAAAATGGGTAGGGGTTTTTTTGTAGTTGTTTAATTAGTCAGTGTACCGTGTTTCCCCAAAAATGAGACCCTGTCTTATATTTTTTTTTGCTACTAAAAAATGCACAAGGTGCAGGGGGATGTTGTCCATTGATTCATCTCACTTACCTGCATTGCCCCCTGCCTCCTTTTTGCTGTCAAAGTCAGGACCTTTTTGCTGTCAAAGTCAGGAACTTCTTCAGCTTCGCATAGTTGCAGCCTCAAGCACCTTGGTCCATTTTTTCTACAGCTAGTAAGTCTTTCCTGAAGGCCTTTAGGAAAGCCTCTCTAACTGATAACAGAGGTCTGGATTGCTCCATAGCGATGTTATCAGCTACAGAGTCCTTCAAGAAAACCTTGCCAGCTGCAGAAAAGAAATGGACCGAGGTGTGCGAGGTTTTGCTGCAATTATCCAAATGTAAGTAGTAGGCAGCTCCACTTCCCCAACCCATAGCTTAATTTCTATCCCTGCATCCTTGAGTGGGCAGGGTCTTAATTAGTGCTTATTTTGGGGGTATAACTTATATTGAGTGCACATGTAAAAATCAAGCTAGGACTTACTTTCTGAGTAGGTCGTAATTTCGGGGAAACATGGTATATCTCCAAAATATATTTTTGCAGCTAACTAAATTTTTGATTCCATTATTTCCTAGATTCATGAGAAATTGCATCGCTACGAAAAACAGAGCCCTGTGCCCATGTTACATGGTGCATCAGCTTTGGCAGATGATGTAAGTGTGTACAAAATGGCTATTGACATCACAGATTTTAAAGACTGAAAGCAATGGATAGAATAAACTTATGAAGTAGAGAGAGTAGTAGAGAACAGAGGAGTAGAGGAGGAGGAGAGGAGGAGAGAACACTTTCCAAAGAACTATGATCATAAGATTTATCATCTGTTTTGAATTGTAGTAAGTCTTTAATTCTAGAAACATATCATTTAGAATGGTTCTTACTTTGTCTTAATAACTAAGATAAATTGTAGGCATCTACATTTTATCATCTATCTTGAAAGAAAATTTGTTATAATATGCTAAGTGAAGAGTGTTGTCTTCCAAAAACAGCTAATAAACTGAGAGAATAAGAGAAATTACTAATAATAATTAAAGAAATGAGGTCTCTGTACTACTTTCATAATTAAAAATGAAATTATACCAAATGTCTATAACTTTATAGTAATTGATCAAAAATTACAATTAAGAAGATAAAAACTAGTACAAACTAAAAAAAAATCAAAGAATCAGAACACAAAATGGTGCTGAAAAGAAATATATAAATATTTCCTCTTCACCAATTTTAGTAATTTTATCTCCTTTTCTTAAAATACAACAAATTATCTCTTCTTTCCATATCCCATCCTTATCTTAAAATCTCATTCTTCAGTTCATATCAGCTAAAGTCCACTAAGATTTAGCAGAGATAACAACAAATCAATTTTAACCTTGACCAAATAAACCAACTTTATATTCCTTCCTTTTGCTTTTAACAATCTTGATCTTTAATCCTTCCAAATAATATCCTAGAAATGTTTGTTCCCTTCTCACAAAATTATTAAAAGCTTTATGTCTGTTTGTGAATCCAATATTATAATTTGATTTTTGATTTTGATTTTATTGCACTTTAATTCCACACCTCTCTCCCCAATGAGGCTCAGGGCAGTGCACAGGGGAAGTAAAAACCAAGCATACAGACCATAATAAATGCATACAAACGCTAAAATAAAAATTAAATCCAGTAACCTGTGCTAAAATGTAAGTTAAAACTAATAAAAATTAAAATCATTAACTAAGTCTGTGAGGGGTGCCCTTGAAGGTCTAAGCTAGGCCGGCTAGATGGAAAAAATGAGTTTTGAGTAACTGGTGGAAGAGGCGAAGGTCCGTGGTGGTAAGAAGTTCGGGGGGGTAGGTCGTTCCAGAGGGCTGGCCCTGTCACAGAGAAGGCCCTTCGCCAGTCGGCATTGCCGGGCAGACAGCACCCTGAGAAGGCCTTCTCTGTGGGAGCGGAACGGCCGGAGGGAGGTATGTGGTAGGAGGCGGTCCTCCAAATATGAGAATGTTATTCAGGTATCTCTCTAGGGTTTGTTATTTGTATCTCCATTGTAACTACTAAAACATCAACTGATTTTATTTGTATATCCTTGTAGCTCTTTTTCCATATCATTCTTGTAGCCTGTTATTTTTAAATCCACTTTCAGATCAATTTCAGTCTTATCCAGTAAAAATTGTTCCTCTTCAATAACATATTTTAAACAGAATATAATTATAATGGTAGACACCCGTAAAATTAATCTCTTGGGTCATTGTTGAAAAATATCTTTCAATATGCCTATTGTAAAATATTTTGCTTTATGCTGAATTAGCAAGTCAAATTTAACTGTTCTTCTATTTTAATTATAATCTTTATTTCCTTCTGGTTCTCTATTTTGTCCAATCTTCAAAGCTCCATTCTATTTATTTTTTTTAAATCAAAATAAAAACATTTTTCATGTGAAAGATTCTGATAGATAATTCAAAAATCTTTTTTTCAAATCCATCTGGACCCTTAGTCCATTTATAATTTTCCCAAATCAAAGATCTAATCACTTGCTGTTGATCCAAAAGGATTTTTTTTAGTTCTTATATTTAACTTTCACGAAGGATTGAAAGGAACTCACTTAGTATTGTAAACCTTATCAATCCTATGGTTCCTAACAGCTGAAAATCGGTTGACAATAAAATTTTGAAAATTATCTGAAAATTAAGTATCAGTAGTCCTTGACTAAACTCGATTGGCTGTTTAATAGCCGTTTGAACCTAACGATGACTTAGAAAGGGTACTTTACAGTCCATAAAGCATTTCCAGCTATTATAAAAGGCTAGGCCTCTCCCCAGCTGACATGATTGTGATCTATGTGCTTAGCAACCTGTTAACACAACCAGTTGCCAAGAGCCTTATTAACAGAATAAAAGATTAACAAAGTTGGAAGAGACCTTATAGCAGTGTTGAAATTTATTTATTTATTTATTTATTTATTTATTTATTTATTTATTTATTTATTTATTTATTTATTTATTACTGGTTCTGTGGGTGTGGCTTGGTGGCCGTGGCAGGGGAAGAATACTGTAAAAACTCCATTCCCACCCCACTACTGGGGGAAAGATATTGCAAAATCTCCATTCCCACCCCACTCAGGGGCCAGACAAAGGTAGTATTTGCTGGTTATCTTAACTACTCACAATTTCCGCTAATGGTTCTCCAGAACCTGCTGAATTTCACCCCTGCCTTATAGGTTATCTAGTCCACCCCCACCCCATGTCAAGCTAGGAGACCCTACACCGTTTCTGACGAATGGCAGTCCAATCTCTTCTTGAAAATCTTCCGAAGGAAAGCTGTTTCGTTGGTTGATTGTTCTCACTTTCAGAAAAGTTCTCCTTATTTCTAGGTTAAATCTCTTCTTGGTCAGTTTCCATCCATTATTCCTTGTCTGGCCTCCAGATGCTTTAGAAAATAGCTTGACCCCCTCCTCTCTATGGCAGCCCCTCAAATATTGGAACACTGCTATCATGTCTCCCCTGGTCCTTCATATGATTACAATTTACAATTTGCAACCTTCTTTGCTGACTTCTTTAAGAAATCAGTGGCAAAACTGTCAGGGAAAGTTTCAGGGTTTCAAGGTGTTTTTTCCTGCCCCCCCCCCCAGCTACTATCTGGAGTAGGTGTCTCCATCCTTGGCAACTTTAAGTTTGGTGAACTTCAGCTCTCAGGACTGGCTAGGGCAGTGGTTGGCAAACCGCGGCTCGTGAGCCACAAGCGGCTCTTTGGCCCCTCGAGTGCGGCTCTTCCTCCACCCAGCCACTGGCAGACTCTGTCTATTGCATGGGCAGCTGCTGCTGCCCCCAAGCCCTGCGACGCACAGCTCCCTCCATCCGAGGTCACCCGGCAGGCGCATCGGGCAGGACGGCCAGGCATGCCTCCACCAGCTTCCTCTGGTGGCCAACGCGGCACACTTTCTGGCGTTGCCCACCACATGGGGTTGGGAGGGAGGTGGGTGTGTAGCGGCTGGATGGCCTTGCTGGCGCTTAAGGTAGCCGCAGCCTCGGATGCTCCCCCGCCCGCTTGCGGCAGGAGGAGGCAGCCGTAGCCGCCTCAGCTGACATGCCGGCCCCTCCGCTGCTTCCCGAGAAGGGGAGGGAGGGAGAGACTGACAGACACACAGAGAGACAGATAGAGTGAGAGGGGGAGGGAGGGAGAGACAGACAGAGACACAGAGAGAGAGGGAGGGAGAGAGGGAATCAGAGAGAGACACACACACACACACAGAGTGACAGAGATGTGTGTAGGGAGGAGAGAGATACAGAGAGAGGGAGGGAGAGAGAGAGACAAAAAGAAAAAGAGAGAAAGAGAAAGAAAGAAAAATAGAAAGAAAATGAAAGTGAGAGAGAGAAAGAAAGAACTTATGAACACAATTGAGCCCAAAATTTTAGTTGCTAAGCAAGACCGTCGTTAAGTGACTTTCACCACAGTTTCCAGGTTGGCCACACCCACCCGGTCACATGACTGCTGAGCCACTCCTACAAAACAGGCCACACCTTTTGGCTCTCAAAAGAAATTTCAATCATGGTACGGTTGATATTTGGCTCTCTTGACTAATGAGTTTGCCCACCACTGGTCTAGAAGCATTCATATTCTAAAATAAAGTAAAAACTTAGCAATAGTAAAATGAGAACTGAGAAACTAAGAGCACAGATACTCCACTTGATTTTCCCCAAAAAGCTAAGAAGTATAATCATTGTAAAGATTTTCTTTAAAATTAACTTGCCTAATTCATAACAGTGGCACTAGTATTAAATAGTGGAAATTAACAAGAACATCAGAAAGCAGCTTATTAAGTAGCTACACAGGACCTTAAAAATGGTGCAGCTACCTGAAGTTTTTTTTTTTAAAGTTGCTTCATAGTTAGCATAGACATAACACTTGTTGCACACAATGATGCCCTTGGGCATCACAGTAATAAAGGTTTTATAGTAAAAGTGCATTATGGTCCCGGGGATACAGATGTTTCTAAACAGATTTGAAGGCAACCTTCAAACCATTCTCAAATTTTTATCATACTGTAAAGTTTCAGTACCAAGGAAAAAATCATTAAATATCTAGCCTTAACCATATAAAAATAATTCATTTATTTCAGTGTCTTTATTTCAACGTTATCCACTTTTTAGAATATGGCTCCAGAATGGTTACTCAAAGGCACACAGCTTCAATATGAAAAAATGTTGTACAGCTCTAAACTAGAAACTTCTAAGGCCATGGAGACAGACTGAAAGGCCTGAATGACTTTACATTTTGCTTCAAATTTGAATATTTACAAGATTTTAAAAGCAGTTTTTCTTGAATAATAAATCCTGTCAAGGGTATTCTAACAATGTGGTTTGAAGGAAGAATATGGGGCATCAGCAGGTAAGTAGGCTAACAGATATAAACAAATTAACAGTATCAATGGATTATGATGGTTCATTGTATTTTAACTTTTTCAGCTATAAAACTTAGTAAGAATTGGAAGCTTGTTCTTAAACAGCATAATATAATCATTTAAAAAATATAAAGTTTTGCATATTCTGTACCTTACCTCATCTGTTTTTGATGGCATTAAAGGCTAGCAAATCTTATTTTACAGAAGTGATGTGATGGCAGCTATCAGAAATTGTCTTCAGACTCCATAGCCTGTTTGGCCACCTGATTCAAGATATTGCTAAAAAGGAAGGAAAAAGGAAGTTACTTGGAATCTGTAATCAAAGAAATAGCATTTAAAGTAATTTTTACAATCTGCAAATTAGACCCAAATTTCAAATTAATTGATCTTTTATTTGTAAAGTCTTGAAAGCTTTTAAAAAAATTTCCGACCCCCCCCAAAGAGTCTTTGAAATATGGCACCACAATATGAATGGGATTTACAAACATTCTCAACTATTCTTCTGCTAATTTTAACTGTTGCAAGATGGATGTTCTGTATTGCCACTTTACCCATAGATCTTTCCTTAAGAGATCCCAAGTTAGTCAGCACTATCTGCTACATTCTGGAGGATAGCTATCGAATTTCAGCAGTATTGGTAGAAAACTTCTGGAGTGCACAAGGCATTCTTTTTTGGAAAAAGTCTTGATGCATTTTGTAATATTTTCTTTGTTTATAAGAACCACTGTAGGAAATGATACAGGTAGTTCTCAACTTATGACCTTTAAAGCAATGGTGAAATTCATTTTTTTTACTAGCGGTTCTGTGGGTGTGGCAGGGGAAGGATACTGCAAAATCTCCCTTCCTTCCCCACTCCAGAGAAGGATATTGCAAAATCTCCATTCCCTCTCACTCCTGGGGGAAGGATATTGCAAAATCCCCATTCCAACCCCACTCTGGGGCCAGCCAGAGGTAGTATTTGTCAAAATTTCTGCTATTGGTTCTCCAGAAATCGTTACCCCTGCTTTAAAGACAGTTTAAAGTTATAACAGCCTTATGACCTGTACTCACATTTATGACCATCATGCCATCACCACGATATTGTGATTGCAATTCAGATGCTTGGCAGCAACTGAATTGCAATTAATTTAGAGCCATGGTGGTGCAGTGGTTGGAATGCAGTATTTCAGGCTAATTCTGCTTACTTCCAGGAATTCAATCCTAACTGGCTCAAGGTTGACTCAGCCTTCCATGCTTCCGAAGTTGGTAAAATGAGGACCCAGATTGTTTGGGCAATATGCTGACTGATAAACTGCTTATAGCGGGGCTGTTAAGTACTATGAAGTGGTATATAAGTGTAAAAGTGTAAGTGTCTTTGCTATTGATCTATGACTGGTTGCAGCATCCTGTGGCTTTACGATTCTGATTTGTAACATTTTTTTTTACAATTTCTGCCCCCCCCTCCAAAAAAGTCCACAGAGGAAGCTAGTTTAACAGCTGCGTAATTTGCTTAACAACCTCCTTAAAGATTCTTGTAAATAAGGCCTAACTCAACTAACTCAGGAGAAGTCCTGATATATTATTGTATTTATAGACATTTAAATAATTATAATTATTTTTACAAATATATTTTGGTTTTATTATCCATGCTAGTGCGTATCCTTATAAATTGCTTTAAATAGTAATTCAAAATTTGGTAAAATATAAGCCTTACTACTAATCACAGTTAGAGCTAATGCAGAACTAAAATCAACACTGGCGACCACAATTACGACTGCCCATTCAACTGCCTCTTTGTTTAATTCACATCAAATTAAGGCTGTTACTTCTTTTCTTTGTTCTTTTGGTCTTTGAATGCTTGGACAGAGCAACAGGGGGAAGGAGAAAATCTAGGAAAACCTGTGGAACCTCAACTTGTCCTGTCAAGTTTTAGACCACTGAAGATGCTAATTCTTGATTAGACCTCTTACTATTTCCCAAAAAATTGAAAGGAAGATGCAAAAAGTTTTATTTTTATTCTGAAAAGTTAACCAAACTGATTTTAACAAACTTTTCAACATGTTAAATTACTTTAAAATAATAAATTTCTTTGTATAATTTATTTGTTCATAAAGTAATCATGTCTGGTATCTTAAATTTATAGTTTGTTTGATTCTTAAAGTTAAATTCAGTTCAAGAATAATTTTGCCACAAAATATAAGAAGTTGTCGTTTTCACAGATTATAAAAATATAGAAATAAACAGTCATCCACCCTACTTATAGGCCTTTCAGTCCTTTGAGCTCTAGTAAAGCTCACAGGAACATATTCACCTCTCTATGAAATTAAACAACAAAACCTATGAGTAAAGTAAGCAGAGAATTCATTTCTCATGAAAATGGCAATGTACTCTGGGAGGGGGAAAAATGACATTTGATAAATCACTAGACAAAAGTAACTTGAGCATAAAGAACTAATTCTTTAGATCCCAGCCAAAGTATACGAGTTTGACTTATATATAAATTAATAATGAGTATTTTGCAATCCCCCTATCTACAATATCAATATACCGTTACCCTTTGCCAAAGATTCTTGTTTTAGAACACACATTTCACTTCAAGGCAGAAAATGATAATTTATGGATGAAAGTCCATGTCATGTAGTTGAAAACAGAGTTTATGGACATCTGGAAAGGAGTCAGAACCATATATATCAGGGGTATGCAGATATATGCAGCCCATGGGCCAGATGCATCACACGCTGGCCATGCCGACCCCCAGTTTAATGATGGGGCGGGGAGGAATCATGATACATCACATGACGCAGTGACTTTGACATCCCATATGTATGCATGTATGTATGTATGTATGTATGCATATATATATGCATATGTATGTATGTATGCATATATATATGCTGGCATTGCTGGCTTCGGGTATTTTCCCGTGTATATAGCATGG
>JAPKID020001925.1:0-14025 GCA_026931265.2 Tropidonophis doriae | reverse complement strand
GGAATTGAAGTCTACAAGTCTTCAAGTGGCCAGGTTTGGGAACCTCTGCACTAAACTAAACAAAAATATGTGGGGTTTTGTTCCTTTCAGAAACTTTATAGTATCTACTTGGCAAAGAATGAATAGATTGAGACCTTAATTTACCTGACACAATAATTTCATTTTATAACAATGGGCACTTGAAAATGAAGCTATTACAATGGTCCTAGAGAATCCCCAAGTTGCCAAATGCATTTTAATCTGCTCAAAATGACCCTGAGCACTAACATTCTTCCCCATGAGAGGAAAAAGTATTCATGATAGAAAAATACAAATTAATCATAAATTAACATTGTTTGGTATTGTACTTTGTAAACAATTAAAAAAAAAAAATCATCCCGGTTTCCACTAATAGGAACCAAGCAAAATCAAAAATCTGTGTGTACAAGCAGAGAATTCCTTTCCTAGAACTGAAGTCACAATTTAGTGTGATCTAATTTCACAATTTCTCAAGTATTAATCTTTGGTATTCTCTATTTAAAATCATGAAAAAGATGCTCTTTTCTTTGCATTTATATTCTTCAGGTATACTGTCTCGTATAAGGAATAGAATCTACATAGAATGCATGCTGTACCTCATGGGCAACCATAGATTTCAATTTTCAATTTATTCGAATTTGCGGGACTCAGGGCAGTGAACTATAAAATATAGTTACCTATGTATATTTATATAAATATAAATACCTATGCTAAAAATAAATTAAATTCTAAGCCTGCTCTAAAATGTACAATAAAACCCCAGGTTTTATTGTACAGGGGGCAGGTTGTTCCAGAGGGCAGGAGCTGCCACAGAGAAGGCTCTCCCTCTGGGGGTCGCCAGCCAACATTGACTGGCTGACAGCACCCTGAGGAGGCCCTCTCTGTGGGAGTGGACTGGTCGACGGGAGGTATTTGGTAGGAGGCGGTCTTGCAGGTACCTAGGTCCCTTGCCATGGAGCACTTTAAAGGTTGTTACTAGCATCTTGAAGTGCACCCAGAAAGCCACAGGCAGCCAGTGCAGCTCACGCAGGAGAGGTGTTACATGAGAGCATCCAGAGGCTCCCAGAATCCCCCGCGCGGCTGCATTCTGAACTAGCTGGAGCCTCCAGGTGCACCTCAAGGGAAGCCCCATGTAGAGAGTGTTACAATAGTCCAGGAGGAGATGACGAGGGCTTGAGTGACCGTGCGTAAAGCATCACGGTCCAGAAAGGGGCGCAAGTGGCATATCAGACAAACCTGATAAAAAGCCCCCCTAGCCACGGCTGTTACATGATAGTCTAGAGACAGCCAAGTATCCAGGAGGATGCCCAAGTTGCGGGCCCTCTCTGCAGGGGCTAATGATACGCCCCCGACAGCCAGGGATGGAACCAACTTGCTATGCCAGGACGACGGAAACCACAGCCACTCGGTCTTGGACGGGTTGAGTCGAAGTCTGTTCCTCCCCATCCAGACTCGCAAGGCCTCCAAGCACCGGGACATCACTTCCGCGGCATCGTTGGGGTGGTCCTAGAGCTTGGCTGCATTCTGATTGGGTGGAGGTGTGTTCTGATTGGTAGGTGGCTTGGCTGTGCTCTGATTGGATGGGAGTTTGGCTGTGCTCTGATTGGCTGGGGGCATGTTCTGTTTGGGTGGGGGCCTAGTTGTGCTTGTGTTAGTCTGAGTTGCAGGGGGATTTGAGCTGGTGAGCTGCGTTACTGTTGTTTGGCTTTGCGTTTGTGGTCGTGCCACGTCTCCGTGGTGGGCATCAGTTTGCTTCATGTATGGATTGGAGGGGTTTAAAGTGGCTAATAATGCAGCTGTGGTCTGGCTTCTGGTTTGTGGTCGGGCTTCTGGTTTGTGGTCATCATCGGTGTGGGTTTGGGCTTGCTTTTTGCGTGGATGTGTGATAGTGACATCCTGTGTGGTTTTCGTGAGTGTGGGTCTGGTATCATTCTTTGTGTTAGGGACTCGTTTGTCAGTGAGGGCGGGTTTCCAAATGGCTGGTAGGCGGGAGGTATCATCTCGCCTATTCATGCTGTGTGGCCGCTTTTCTATCTCAATAGCTTCTCTGATTATTCTGTTGTTAAAGTGTTCAATTTTGGCAATAGTTCTGGTCTTTTTAAAGTCTATATCATGTCCTGTGGCTTTAAGGTGTTGGACCAGGGAAGAAGTTGGTTCCTCCTTTCTGACTGAGTTTTTGTGTTCTTCAATGCGTGCCTTTATTCTTCTGTTGGTTTGTCCGATGTATGTGGTGGGGCAGGCGGTGCATGGGATTTCATATACTCCTTGATTTTCTAACTCTATTTTGTCTTTGGGGTTTCTTAGGATGGTGGATATTTTTCAGTTTGTGTAGAATGCTGTCTTGATGTTGTGTTTGTGGAGGGTCTTGCTGATTCTGTCTGTGATGCCTGTTATGTATGAGAGGAGGGCTTTGCCATTTTCTTGTTCACTGTCTTGGTGAAATCAATTTCTGACTAATCATAACAATATGTTATTGTCTTGCCAGTCCTCACTTCTTGCAGTACAAATTAAGAATTACCTTCCTCATTACTTAGACTGAACAATGAAGATACTATAAGTAAAGGAATCAATAACAAAGAAGACTGCCACAAACTAGTACTTGGTAGGATAGCAATTAAATTGTTGGATATTCAGATGCCATGATGTTTCTAACTATAAAAATAAGAATCATTGGAGAAATTATTTTTGCTATATTTTGTGAAAATGAAAGATGAACTATGGAAAAGCAGGAGCGAATGCTTTTGTATATTGATATTATAGAATACCATGTATAGCCATGAAGACAAACAGATGAAGGTTATTGTAACAGGAATTTGTAAGCCTAAATGCACTTTCATCTCCCTCCCTTTATCTTTGTGATAACCAAGGAGGATCTTATCTGAGACATTTACTTATATCACAGTTCTGGACTGGATTTATGTTTCTTTTATTTGACCATTGGTAGTGGCTCTTTCAGATTTTTCCTTCTGCCCATTACAATACCAATGGAAAACCTGAAGGGCTTGGTTTGGAACCTACATTTTGGAGAAGGTTTATATACATGGTCTCTAAAAGTAGACGGGGAGTTTATATCACACAATCAACTTTAAACAATGGCCATTTTTTTTTCATTTCACTAAACACTGCGTAGAAATTTGACTTGCATTGAAGCACGTTGTTGACATTCTCCAAACTAGTAGGTATAACTAAATGGTGAAAGATGCTTTTGTGTTTTATTTAGTAATAAATCACAGGTAAACCAAGAATCTGGATTCATTAATCATCTTAATCAAATAGATTTCCAGGTTTGCATATTATGTTATACAAACTACAGAATAAATGTTCATTCTCCTGCTAGTAAGAAGAGAGCCAAGCAAGCTTGATAGTTTCTTAACAATAAAGCAGATGTATTCAAAATATTGTGTAAATACAAGCCATGTGCATTTTTACTGATCAGAATATATAAGCAACAGTAGAACCATGCTGATCTTTCTTTAAAAATTGCAGTTCGTCTAAATTCTAAACATACAAAAAATAATGGGACTTATTTCTGAACAAATTTATCTAGTATTTTAACAATAGACTCTTATTCTAGAGCTAATGTTGGGACTTGTTTTGCCTTTAATCATCATATAAAGTATATACAGTATATAAAAAGTTACTAAGCTTCATTTCATGGAGAAAAACCTTTACTTAAACGTATAGCACCTACAATGTTGCCTTAGCAAGTGTATTTTTGGAGTTCATTTCTCAAATAAGTCTAAAAATTAAATAATCCCCTTACTGCTCAAAAGCAATCAGTCAACTGATGTGCAGCAACCCTCAATTTCTCTGGAGCACAATAATATCCTCCAGACTGATCAATATACCTAAGCTTTCTGGATCTACATTATATCCAAGATAACACTTCAGTTTTAGTACTGCTGACATTATGAAAGATGGATAGATTTTTATTGTTTTTAATCTGTTGAATTGGGTGTTTTATTGAAGTTTTTATTGTTGCATGTTGCATTGATATGCTTTTTATGTTTGCAAGTCCTTTTGGTAGACTTGATTTGAAATCCTGAGCAAGTCTGGAACTCCTATTGCATCCTCAAGAAGCCTCTCTCCACATCTGTGACTGAAGTTGATAAAATTCCTTCGAACTGACTGTGATGGTGGTGGTGGGGGGAACTTAGCAAGAAACTAACACTCTATTTTTGCATGCAAGTGATCCAAAAATAATAAACTGCCACACAAGAAATTTAGAATACTGAGTAGTCAGCTTAAAGGAGAAGCTGGGGCTGAATGAATTGAAAGCCTGCAAATTCATCTTCATTCCACCCCAGGCCATAAAAGACAAGGGCTTCCATGAGGCCAATTTGATATGCTGCCTCATCAACTGATGGAGATCAAGGAATGTGACACTGACAAAGTACAACAGTCAATCTGCTTTCCATATATTTCTGGTACAGCTGCAGTCTTTTAAGCTGTTGGTATCAGCTTAAAAGACTGCAGTTCAACTGCTTAGGACATGGAACATCTGAAATTTTCAGCACCTTCTTTGAATGCTTGCAAAGAACAAGTGTGGAATTCATTACATTACCCGCTGTCATAATGATACTTGGTGTGTGCTAATTAGAATGTGCTAATTATATAAAGGCTTTTGAAGGTTTTGTTGGTGACCTAACTCATAACATGATCCATCTGGTACACTTTCCTGGCTATACCATTGAACTCCCTAGCTTTTTCTTTTCTTTTCCTTTATTTGCCAGAGGACAAAATGAGAGCCTCGATGTCACTATTAGTTGTTACCATGAAGTACAAATCCAAAGATATCTAGGCCTGCAGGCTTTCTTAACTTCTTCTAATACACTAAGACAGGTCATTTTGTGCAGCGGATTTCTTTGCTCATCCCAGCATCAGTATCAACAAAGAATGAAGGAGGATTTTATGTGCTTGGGTTTAAAGGGTTTTTACAGAATGGAGTCTTTGCATTTATTTTTGAGACTAAGAATCCCATTTGGCTGCTCAGTGGCATCATAATAATGCAAAATCAATAGAAGAGTTCCAGCCAAAAGTTGTTTTAGTTTCCGTTTCTTTTAAGCCAACTATAGATAATTCAATTCTTCATGCAGCCTTACTAATTGACCTTTTTGGACCCATTAATTCAATTCAATTTGGTAGCTACTTTTGGAGAACTTGACAGATAACATCCAGCCCTGGGGTCTTAAGGTATGCCTTTGTTTTAGCAGCGACTACTTAAACTGATTTTGAGTTGATTTTCAGAAGCATCAATGTATAAAACGTAAACCCAAGCCAGCTCCTGGAATTCTTCCCCATCTTTAATCTGCTTCTGGGAAAAAACATTTTAAGCATAATTTATTTACTATCTAAGTAGTACATAAAATAATAAATAAGAAAACAACTCCAAAAGGATAATGAGACTAATCAGCATTTTTTTTGCTAATGTTCTACTAACTCGCCCCCTCATGTCATGTTTTAGATGTAAAAGATACAATATTGCAGATTTTCTATCTCTACAATTAGTCTGTGTTGAATCATCATTCACTCAGTGATCATTCAAAGTTATGACAGTGTTGTGCAAGAGGAAACTGTAGTCGGTTCCATAGTTATGGACATTGTAGTATCTTTGTATCATGTGATTGTGATTTTGACAGTTGGCAATTGGCTCACAGTTGCAGCATTCCATGCTTATGTAATCACCATTTGAGATCCTGCTGGCTTCCAACAAGCAATGGGGAAGCTGGCAGGAGATTGCAAATGGAGATCACATGATCATGAGATGCTGCAACCATACAGCATTTGCCTAATAACAGTAACTGCTGCCATAAGTTAGCATAGTTATGTGAAAAACTTTATGTCCACATTGCTTAGTGACAGAGTTGCCAGTCCCACTGACCATCATTAAGCAAAACTACATTAATTTCAGGAACACAAATATCTAGGGCTGTAATCCATAACATCCTATTTCCAAAGGAAACAAATAATCGAAAGAGTAGTCACCCATAATTCATACATCATATGAGAACTCCATTCTAATGTCCTAAGAAAATTAGAGGAAATAAATAATTCCATTGCTGTATTAAAGTATTATCTGGAAATCAGACTCACACAAAATGTATTATTCTGACAAAAGGAGAAAGCTGTATTTGCCAAACATATACTTCAGTAAAAGTTATAAAAACATATATCCTAGGGCATTCTATTTATTCATGCCTTAATCTTTCCCATTTCCCTATAAAATTTAATATAATAATTCATTGTTCTTACCAGGCACCAAATCACTACAGATATTATCAAAACTGCAAAAGAAAAGAATGGGTTTAAAGAGATTTGTGCCTGCTTGCAAGAGGAATGGTGACATATCCCTCTCAACTCTGTGGTTAGAAAACACAATTAAATGGACCGGAGTGGGGCCTCTAGAAAGAAAATTGGCTGGATAGAAATGTGCAGAATTTAAGTACTCAATGTGCGAAAATCAATCATTCTCATCCCATTGGGATATGACACTTTGGGGGAAAGTTTACTTTGTTATCGCTCTACGGTAGAGAAGTGTGTGTACAGTGATTCCTAAGCCAATCAATACACATCTCAGAATGAAAGATTGAACCCGTCAAAGGCAGGAATGTCCCAGAGATGAGAAATACCTGTGCAAGTTTTTCTTGGCTAGCTGTCAGTTCTCATCCCCAGACTCCTTATTTTAAGAAAATGTGACTGCCCTATACAATATTTAAGGTGGACACAGCTGTGTTGAGTGATATTTTCCCAGACCTAAGTAGCTTTTTAGAAAATATACTTTAATAAGTACAATTTATTATTTCCTTCTCCTTTCATTGTTCCTTATGCAGTGCCTGGCTTAGGTATTTATTTCTCTTTCATATTGCTTATTTTCTCCAATTTCTATCCATTTGAATATGAAGGAAAATTAGCCTAATGCAAGTACACAGAATGCCGTTCCAGGAATATTTTTAAGCAAACCTAAGTAGAGGTTTCATGCAGTCCTCCAATAAACACTTGGGAGAAACATCTGTAAAAGTTGCAGGGTTTTTTGTTTTTTGTTTTGGTTTCATGAAATGGTGTGGAAAAACTGCAAGTCAGTTGTATGCATTAGACATGTGTAATGGTGAGATTTCATCCTGATATCATCATGCAAACATTGTCATTATTAAACCTGCTTCACTTAATACTGGATGAGGGAAAGAAAGTAATGCAAACATGCAGGGGCCAATTCCATTATTTGAAGTTTTTATATTGTTATGGACACTTTTATAGAACAGGAACTGAGCTTCAGCTTAATTCTGCTGTCTTTGATGGAAACTGAAGTATAGAACAGACACCAATTAGCTGCTTGATAGCTTTTCTTTTTCCATAGGTTAAGGTGGCAATTATAGAAATCTGTTGTGCTCTCAGGAGCAAATAAGTGAGTAAAGAAGATGAAGATAAATAGCTTTTAGGTGTCCAACATTTTACCTGGCAAGAATAGCTTTTAGTTCTTGAATAACACCCTAGTAGCTGTCCTTCAAAAAAGGGATAAAATGTTTATGTGATTTAGTTGACATTTAAACCTAATAAAATAACAAATATGTAACATGATAAGTTTCCAGGGATGTATTTCATAATTCCTCCCTTCTGTCATTTTTTTTAAAAATTGCAATTTGCAAACAGTTTATGAAGCTTTCTAAGGACCAGATTAAAGGCTTCAGGGACCACATTCAGCCCTGGAACATCTGGTTCTGCATTTCTATATCAAATTAGTTTTAGCCATCACATCCACACTGTGTCCTTAAATTGATGTACCTAATAAGAAAAGATGACAAAACTACTTTGCCATATAAAACATGAAGTTGACTGGTTATAATTTGTCAAATACTTCCCAAACTTGTTGGTTTTTTTTATTTCTTATATTTATATCTTAATCTCTCAGACTAAGAGGAGTGTACAGAGAATAAAAACCTATTGTCAGGCTTAGAAGCCATCTTTTGCATTGGGCCTTCATGACTGTCACATTTTTTGCTGTGTGAAAATGGGAGGGAGGATTATATGGAGTATGGGAGATATATAGTCAAAATAACATTCCTTTCTCAGAGAGTCAAGGATGTCATGCCCTGCATCTGGAATGGTGTGACTAGAAAGCATCTCCAGTTGGGACAGTGCCTGATTGGATCAAATGATTGACATGTGGGTGCCGGGTACCCACATGTCCATATGTGGGTGCCCGGCATATGGACTTGGACTTTCATTTGGGTGGGGGAAACCTGGAAGCTTTCAGATTTGGGTTTTCCCAGATGTGCCAATATCTCTAATAAAATGGAACTTTGGGGAAACACACGCCTCAGACTCTTCCTTTGTTAGTGGTGTTACTTGGAACCCTGACACCTATCTGTATCTTCTTCATACAATTAGCAAAATAATTAAAGTGAAAAGATTGCTCAGAATTACCTTCTAGGGCAGGGGTATCAAACTCATGTTGTCATGGCAATGTCACATGATGTATCAGGACTTTTCCCTCCTTTGCTAAAACAGGCTTGGGCATGGCAAGCGTGTGACACATCTGGTCTGCAGGCTGGAAGCTTGATAGCCCTCTTCTAGGTGATAGCCCTCTTCTGTTCTTACCCAGGCTTCCTTAGAAAGCAAGAAGCAAAGTCTTGGTCCTGGCAAAACCTCTTTTATTTACATGACTGCGAATTACTTTCATTCACAGTCAGCAAGGCTAGCAAACAGTCTTTCAGACAAATGTTTGTCCACATGCACCTTATCTTGTTTGGAGTGCTGCCAGATAACTACCATATTTTTCAGAGTATAAAACACACCTTTTTTCCTCTAAAAAGAGGCTGAAAATCTGGGTGTGTCTTATACATCAAATACAGCAGTTTTTGCTTCATGAAGTCCCACCTCTTCACCAAAATGGTCGTGCATAGCCCTGTGAAAGCTTTCAGAGAGCTCCTGGGGGCTGGGGAGGGCAGAAATGAACATGAAATGGGCAATTTTTTCCCCTCCAGCCCCCACGAGCATTCTATAAGCCTCCATAAGGCTGTGCATGCAATTCTTTTGACAAAAAACTGCCCCATTTTCACAAAAAACAGGCCAGTTTTTTGCCCTTCTCTCCATCCCCTAGGAGCACTCTGCAAGCCCCCCCCCCAGGCTATTTATGCCTTTTATTTGGAAAAAAACCTGGCCCATTTTCATAAAAATGGGCCTGGTTTGGGGGAAGTTTGCAGAGTGCAAAACCTTTTTTTCCCCTTTCACTTGTTTAGTTAGAGTGGCTGATGAAAATTACATTGATCAAGTGCTGTCCCAGCAGAAACAAAGTGTTAGGTGCTACAGCGATTTCCTTCTCCAGCACATGGGTAAATACAGCTGGAAACATCTCCCTACCTATCTACTGTATTTCTCTCTCTCTATTTTTCTCTCTCTAGCCCTCTACCTACCAACCTACCTACTCTCTCTCTCCTCTCTCCCTATCTACTGTATTTCTCTCTCTCTCTTTCTATCCCTTTATCTACCTACCTACTATCTCTCTCTCTACCGATCTACTGCATTTCTCTCTATATATATTCCTCTATGTACCTACCTATCTACACTCACTCTCTCTCCCTACCTACCTACTATATTTCTCTCTATTTCTCTCTCTATCCCTTTATCTACCTACCTACCCCCTCTCTCCCCCTACCTACTTACTGTATTTCTCTCTCTTTCTATCCCTTTATCTACCTACCTACTCTCTCTCTCCATACCTACCTACCTACTGTATTTCTCCCTCTCTCTATTTCTCTCTCTCTCTACCTGTCTACTGTATTTCTCTCTCTCTCTATCCCTTTATCTACGTACCTACCTACTTTCTCTCTCTCTCTCCCTCCCTCCCTATTGTATTTCTCTCTCTCTGTGTCTTTATTTCTCTCTCTATCCCTCTACCTACCTACCTACCTACCTACCTACCTACCTACCTACCATCTCTCTCTCCCTACCCACCTACTGTATTTCTCTCTCTTTCTCTCCCTCTCTATCCCTATCTACCTACTGACCTTTTTTAAAAAAATTGCCTCTTCAAAACCTGGGTGCGTCTTATACTCCGGTGCATTTTATACTTGGCAAAACACGGTAGTTTCCAAACACAAGGCAAGGCAAACTTGTCACAGAGTCTCTTACAATCACAAATATAACTTTCCACTCTTGAAATGACCAAATGACCAAATTGTTTCCTGTAAAAGCCCACTCCCTGTTCGTCCCTCTTTTGTTTCCTATGGGAGGGGCCAATCATCTCCAAGGTGTGGCTTTACTCCTAAAATGACCCTGCTTTCTTAGTTGTTCTTGTCTTCTGGCAGCTCTGCACATGCGTACACTGGGAATAGGCTCCAGCTGTTCTTCTGCCTCTCTGCTGTCTAATTTCCTCTCTGCCTCCAACAAAGAGCCTTCATCTGAGCTTTCCTTAACTGGCCCATGTTCCTCCCCAACCTCCTCACTGTCTCATTCTGCTGCCAACTCTGGCAGGTCACAACAGCTTGGTCTAAAAAAAATAGTTTTAAAGGCTTTATGTAATGGCAGAAGGATAGATCCTCAATGGCAGCAACATGTTTTATAGATTGTGGTCATTACAAAGAAAGGGTGCTTCCTGGTTTACAGCATTTTTATTTCTCTTGTGGATAGAAGGTTATGGAGGATCTATGGATATCTCATGACTCTGATATACTTTAGAGTAGTAAAGATTTGAATTGCTTTCAGAAACCTACTGGCAGCCAAGGCACTGACCACTGACTAAGGGAATCTTTACATTCTGGCTGGGGAACTCTAGAGTTGAAGTCTACGCATCTTAAAATTGCCAAAATTAAGAAACACTGCTGTACATTAACACCAGTATTTTTCCTGGTAACCCTTTTTTATTTTGCTGTCACTTCCAAATTATTTTCAAACTCAGCCCTACACACAATTTGCAATAATCTAATCACCAGTAAATGATAATATTGACATGAGTCACTGTCACCAAATTCTATAGTGACTACTTATCTTGTGTCCTGAACATTACATCCAGCTGGGGGTAAGTAATATTAGTTTCTACAAGCCTTTCCAGTTATTATCTCTTCCTTATGAGTCTGAATCTTCACATGCATATCATCTCATCTAAGACTATACTTCTGTAACCACATAATGAAACTAGCTCAGAAAAATAATTAAACCTCTTTCTAAAGGTTGCAACCTTCTTCTTTCTTTTTTCTCTTGTCCTTTATGAAATCAAAGGAGAAAAAAATTTATGAGTTCTCAGCCTGGATTCTAAAAAGTTATTACTATAGATGGGAATGTTGCCAAAGGAGCATACAATCACATTGACTTACAACTTTTGTCCTCTGTTAAATGTTAGGGTTATGGTTGTTGGAACAAGAAGTATAGGTTGGAAAATATAAAAATAGAGTACAAAGTACAAAAATGCTGCATTGACATGATTTTTTTTTAAATGGACAATAGTAACTCATACAGAGAGATTTTAGGTATAGTCATTTCAGTTGTTATTCATTCACACTTCACCTTGACCAGAAGTATTTTTCATCCATTTGTATCCTTCATTGAAATCTCCTCCCTCTCCCTTCCTCCTCCTCCTCCTCCAAATTTCACAGTCAAAAATACAATTCATAATGATACGAAATACAATATATATATATTTATTTTGCATGTTACATATATGTCCATAATATGCAATAGCCACAGGAAGCAACAGGATTAATACATGGACTTCAAAAAGATAAATTTTATGTAGATTATCATTTTTAAGGATATGCAGACTTGGAATTACATGCAAGGGTAGCATCTCTCTGTTGTTTATTAAAGTGGGCATGGTTTTTCCCCCAGGTTTCCATGATTGCTTGTTACTTTTTTTGAATGATTTAACACTTTAAGCAAAAGTAATGTTTGCTAAGATGAATCACACAAAGTTTTGTAGAGGTTATAGCTATTTTAATTACAGAAATGTATTATTTGAAATTGAAGTTTATTACAGCAAAAGGGCAGCCTAATACAATGCTTAGCAACATGGAGCAATAATATAAGAACAATAAATCACTTATTAGATAATATAACAACAAAACTATCTGTATATCCCCATGACCCCATTTACCATCTAAGATCATTCTAAAACAATTAAGTTAGACTGATCAGATAACAGGCTAGTAGTCAGTTTACAAAGGTGGCGTAGATGTTCATCTTGAGCTAAATTCTACAAGTCATCGTACAAAATGCTGCAGCATTGTTTATTATACAATAATTTTATCTAATAGTCATAGGGAAACAAACAACTGAAAAATTGTGATGTACTTGATTCATTTTTCATTCATTTCATTTATTGGATTTGTAGAACCGCACCCTCTTCCCTAGGGGACTCAGGGCTGTGCACAGGTGGTTAAAAAACATCATATGGATACAACAATACAATAACTAAAATGGAATTAAATAAATTACCCTGTGCTAAAATTCCAAACATTTAAAACCCCATCATAACTACCTAAAACCCTAATTAAAACAATTTAAATTTCTAATATAGCCTAGGATAGGATAGGTTAGGCCAGGCCGGCCTGTTGGAAAAAGTGAGTTTTTAACTTTTTGTGGAAGGAGCAGAGATCCGTGGTTGTTCTAAGTTCGGGAGGTAGGTCGTTCCAGAGGGTTGGACCCACTACAGAGAAGGCCCTTCCCCTGGGCATCGCCTGCTGGCATTGCCTAGTGGATGGCACCTGGAGAAGTCCCTCTCTGTGTGAGCGAATCGGCAGAAGGGATGTATGGGGGAGGATGCGATACCGCAAGTACCTAGGCCCCATGCCATGGAGCTCTTTAAAGATGGTGATCAACACCTTGAAGCACACCCAAAAGACCACAGGCAGCCAGTGCAGCTCGTGCAGGAGTGGTGTTACGTGGGAGAACCTGGAAGCTCCCAAAACTACCTGCGCGGCCGCATTCTGGACTAGCTGCAGTCTTCGGGTGCACCCCAAGGGGAGCCCCATGTAGAGAGCATTGCAGTCATCTAGGTGGGATGTCACGAGGGTGTGAGTGACTGTGCGAAGGGCATCCCGGTCCAATAAGGGACGCAACTGGTGTACCAGGCGAACCTGGTAGAACGTCCCCCTGGCCACGGCTGTCACCTGATCTTCCATGGACAGCCGGGTGTCCAGGAGGATGCCCAAGCTGCGTGCCCTATCCACGGGGGCTAGATGTTCACCCCCGATGGCCAGCGTTGGAGTGAGCTGGTTGTACCGGGATGCCGGAAACCACAGCCACTTGGTCTTGGACGGGTTGAGTCTGAGTTTGTTACTCCCCATCCAAACCTGCACGGCTTCCAGACACTGGGACATCACTTTGATGGCATCATTGGGGTGGTTTGGGGTAGAGATGTACAGCTGTGTATCATCAGTGTACAGATGGTACTCTACCCCAAAACCACGGATTTGTGGTTTGCATCATTGCATTATTGTTTTTGGGATAATTCTTTATCTAAACAGAGAACCCAAATGACCAGAAGTGGACAAAAAGGAGTGATCAGGAGTGACTTCCAACTTCCTTCTAAGTTCCTTATTGAATTTCCTTGGGGGAATCTGGCAGGAAACATCAGAAATCTTCCTTCCTCTTTCCCTGACTGTCTTCCACCCTTCCTTTCTTACTTTCATTTATTTATTTACATATTTATTTATTCAATTCATTTTCCAGCCATCTTGTTTTGAAGTGACTCTGGATGGCATTAAGAGCATTCAAACCATAATACAAATATTAAAACAATAAAACAATAAAAAACAGTAAAAATCGAGTTATTATCAAAGATAAAATTATAGTTAAAATGAGAGTGGGAGGTGGGGTGAAATCTTAATTCATCAACCAACTCCAATGTGATACAACAACAACAACAACAACAACAACAACAACAACAACAACAACAATAATAATAATAATAATTTAATTTATAAACCGCTCTCTCTCTCCGAAGGGACTCGAGGCGGTGCACAGGGAATTAAAACACACATATTAAAATACATACATTATTATACAAATTTAAAA
>JAPKID020001924.1:0-14026 GCA_026931265.2 Tropidonophis doriae | reverse complement strand
CTGTATCTCTCTACCTACTTACTGTATTACTCCCCTTCTCTCCATCTACCTACCTACCTACCTACCTACCTACCTACCTACCTACCTACCTACTGTATTTCTCCCTCTTTCTCTATCCCTCTACCTACCTTTATACATACTGTATTTCTCTCTCTCTTTCTCTCCCCCTACCTATTGTATTTCTCCCCCCTCTCTCCCTCTACCTACCTACTGCATTTCTCCCTCCCTCCCTTTATTCCTATAGCTGCCTACTTACCTACCTACTGTATTTCTCCTTGAATCTTATGGACAGAAGATTATGGCATTTTGTATTATGTCATCCTGTGGCTCGCTGCTCTCTCTGTATCCGTCTACCTACATTTTTTACATTTCCATTGCGTGTACCTGGCACAGGTGTAACATCTACACAATCTATATATATCATTGGTGCCATATTTGTAAGGAACGTTGTGTGAAAATTTGGAAGCGATTGGTGCAGTACTTTCGGAGATTACCTGTTTTGAACAAACTCATAGTTACATTTTTATTTATATAGAAGATCGATGCAAGGATTAAAAAACAACTGTTTTGAATGATTTTTCAGTCATGTCTATAATGCTAAGATGAAAGCACTCTAGAAGGTCAAAGCTATGTGTCTCTGTCTTATCCTGAGGGTCATGTAAATCCAGTGACAGCTTCCCCTTCAAAGGAACCATATCTTCCTGCTCTCCTTCTGCAGTCAAAAGCTGAAAAGTTGAGTGTTGAGTGAATGTTTTCCCATCAATAAGAATCCTCCGATTTTTTTAATCAAGCAATAATGGCCCTCTGGCTGAACCTCATGTCCTTGTTAGTTCTCCTCAGAGGTACGATTCTCCCTTCCAAACAGAAGGATTATTCCTCAGGTTCCTGTCTTTACCTGCAAGAGTTATTATTAATCAACCTTTCTTTCTGGGTGTCCATTCTGATATTCAGTTAGTGGAGTCCAGAGGGGAGAAGACCAGGGGAATCCCTCCATCTCTCCTGCAAAGCATCAGGATTCACCTTTAGCAACCACTGGATGAAATGGGTCAGGCATGGAAAGGACTTGAATGGGGGCAGGGATAAGCAATGATTCTGCAAAGATTCACTATTCAGGCCAAGCGAAGAGCCGCATCACCATCTCCAGGGAGAATGCCCAAAGCCTGCTGTATCTGCCCATGAACTGTTTTGAATGGCTGAACATTTTTTCTCATTGTCTAACAACTGAATGGTGAGTGTTTGTCTGAATGTTTTCCCATCACTAAGAACCCTCCTTTTGAAGAAGCAATAATGGCACTCTGGCTGAACCCATGTCCTCAGAGGTATTATTTTCCCCTCCAAAGAAAGGGCTTATTTGTCAGGTTCTTCTGTTTACCTGCAGGAAGTCTTATTAAACAACCTTTTTTTCTAGGTGTCCAATCTGAGGTTCAATTGGTGGAGTCTAGAGGTGATGTGAGAAGATCTGGAGAGTCCCTCTGTCTCTCCTGCCAAGCCTCTGGATTCTTCTTCAGCAGCTATGAGATGAGTTGGGTAAGACAGGCTCCAGGGGGAGGCCTGGAATGGGTGGCACATATATGGTCTTCAAAACTTTACTACTCTGACAAAGTGAATGGATATTTCACCATCTCCAGGGATGATGCCAAAAGACAGTTGTATATGAAAATGAACAGCCTCAAACCAGAGGACATGGCTCTCTATTACTGTGTGAGAAAAACAGTGAGAGGAAGTATAAGTGGAGCCAAGCAAAAAAAGCCCACTTAAAACAGCAGTTTGGAAATTTGCCTTTGGAACAATAGACAACTTTTTAAATTTGGAGTCTCTTCTCATATCATCATTCATCAATTCAACCTTAATACATTCAGTCAATAGAAATGCACCTCTGTTTCTATTTTCATGTAAGCCGCTCCATGCTCCATACAGGTTGATATTTACTCAGTCTAGTCATTTCTGACACCTTCTCTCTCATTTCACCCATATCCCTTATCCTTCAAGTTAGTAATGCTATCATAAATTTATGTAAATTAAATCAGGACCAATAGTTGGCATTGTAGCTGTGAATACCACCATCAAAGGACAATTCAGGGATAGGAGGACTGAGTGACTTAACCTTTCGACCTTATAAACTGTTTTTAAGTTCCCCATGAAAATCCTATGCAAATGAAGCTGTTTATCCTTTAAATAATCACCAAGGCACAAAAGGGCATCACAGAGCCAAAGCTGTCACTGCTCTAAAGACAATGAGCTATCCTTATTCCTCAATGGATCTTGCCATTCTTCTTCTTTGCTTAGTAGCAGCTCCTCTGTGTGAGTATCTTCCAGGTAGACCTCAACAATAAGATAAACCAAATGCAAAGTTTTGTTCTAATTCCTGCTTTGTCATTTGCTTAGATGTCCACTCTCCTATCCAAATTGTGGAATCTGGGCCAGGAAGAGTGAGCCCTGGAGGATCCTTCAAATTAACGTGCGAAGTGACGGTTTACTCCATTGAGGGTTCATACTGGGAGTGGATCCGCCAGGCTCCAGGAAAAGGACTGGAATGGGTGGGCCAGATACACTTGTCTTATAATACCTGGAGGACATACTATGCCCCATCCCTACAAAGCTGAACAACTTTGACAACCGATGTCTCCTGCAATGAATATTATTTGACCATGGGTTCTCTGACAGCTGCAGACTCAGCCACATATTACTGTGGACGAAGGTCACACTGAGAGAAAGCAAAGGAGGATGTGTGAAAATCCTATATGAAACTTTATGCATTTTCATGAATGGATTGGGTCAACAAGAAGTTGTACTAGTAGTTGCTCACATTCAGAAGACACACAGCTTTCTACTGGCTTCCTCTTTCTTTTCCCTTTGTTTTGTTCCCTTTCTCGCATTTGCACAGTATTTCCGAGGTCTGCCTGCACCATGATAGTCATGGAAAAAGGAGTAAGAGATGCAGTACTCTGTAAATTGGGGTGATTGTAAGCCCTAGGAGTCTTGTGACCTTTTCTCTTCCCATTCCTCCTTGGTATGTCCATGTGTGTTTTTGTTTTCAAATGAGGACCATATAGAAATGTGATGGCAGGAATGGAAGAAGGTGGTCGGTCAATGTTCAGAATTCTATTTCATAAATAGCAGTTTGACACATTAAATCTGAGACTATGAGTATCTTCTGGTTCTTAATAAACAAGAGTGTGTTTGTTTGTGTCTGTGTGTCTGTGTGTTACACACAAACATGTCTATCTGTTTCTCTCTTTCCCCCTCTCTCTCTGTTTATATGTTTATATATTTATGTAAACACACACACATGTGTGTGTATTTCATAATTAAATTGGTATATTAAATGTTCACAAAATGAATATTTATGAAGACTAGTACCAATGAATACTGTATGTCTTGAGTTGGGCTATTTTACTCATTCCAGTCTATTGAGCTCATTCCATTCATTCTGCAAACTCTGGAGAACTTCTAATCAGAAACATTCTCCCAATCCACATTTTCATATCTATATAATGAAGGTCTCTTCATATGCCAAGCCTGATGGCTTCTTTCTATCTCCAACAACCTGACATTCTCCACTTAATAGAAATAGAAGTGTGGTTTCAGCTGTTAGCCAGATGGTTTCTTCTGCTGCTTCCAAATTATCATTCAATAGGTCTCTGGAGACCATCCTTCTGTAAGAGAGTTTTTATAATGTCTATCTCTGTCTCTCTCTGTGTCGCTCTCTGTATCTCTGTCTGTCTTCCTCTCTCTCTCTCTCTCTCTCTCTCTCTTTGTCTCTCTTTGTCTGTCCCTCTTTGTCTCTGTTCGTCTTTATTGTTGTCAGTCTCTGTCTCTCTCTCTCTATGTCATTGTCTTTCTCTGTCTTCTCTGAAATAAAATCCTCTTTCTTCCGTTTTCAATTGCAGGCCAAGCTTGATACATTTGGTTCACTTTGTCCATTCATAACTATGGTCGGGGGATGATAAAAACATGCAGAGATTTGCATGGGAAAAAAACAAGCAGGCATATCGGTTCATTCTTAAATCGTGCTGTCGACGGGATGTGGCAGGAAGAATCAGGAATGGAAGGGAATTGCAATAGAACCAGAAGAGAAGTGGAAAGTATGTAAAAATGTAGTAGATGCAATGGAAACAACACCAATCTGGTTTTCAACCATCATATCATACTAGACAAGCTATGGAATTGGGTTTTGGTGGCACTTTGGGGAATGTTTAATTCTGTCCCCAAGTCCAGATCATTGTAATTTGCTTCCTAGTGTGCACATACTGTATTACACCAATTTGGCAGACTATGTAATGCAATGGCTTCTGACTATTGTCCCAGGGAAAGTTAAGATGATGTTTCCAACCTAAGAAATTGGTGACCTTAAAGAATTAATCTGTACACTGGACTTGCTCGGCTCCTTTGATGATGTCAAGAGAAGAAACTGGTTCTCTCATATTTGGGTAAGGCCTGAGGCCTGCAAGAATTCATTTACTTCAGATTAACAGAGTTGGAGGGGACCTTGTAACAATAGCAGTAGCACTTGAATTTAAATACCACTTCATAGTGCTTTAAAGCCCTCTCTAGGCAGTTTACAGATTCAGCCTATCTCCCCAAAAAATCTAGGTCCCCATTTTACTGACCTCGGAAGGATGGAAGGCTGAGTTAACCTTGAGCTTGATGAGATTTGATCAGCCAAATTGCAGGCAGCTAGCAGTCAGCAGAAGTAGCCTGCTGCACTACATTCTGGAGGAGGAAGAATCAGGAATAGAAGGGAATTGCAAAGGAATCAGAAGGGAATTAGAACAAATGAAAAAAATTGTAGCACATGCAGTGGACACAACAGCAAACACAAACTTGGATATCAACCACCATATCGTGCTAGACAGGCAGTGGAGTCAGGTTTTGGTGGAGCTGTTTAGAATGATTAATTATTTACATTGTGTCATCCTGTACGTCATCTAGTCCAACACACACACACCCCAAACAGGAGATCCTACACCATTTCTGACCGATGGCAGTCCAGTTTCTTCTTGAAACCTTCATGGGAATCTTCATGGGAATGGCCCACTGGAATGGTCTCCTACAAGGAACATCTTTCATTCCAACCCTGGTTATCATCTGGAAGACTCATAACATGGAAGATTGCTGGAGTGTGTTTGGGGGCAGAAAAGAGAAGCATCTGAAAAGCATTCATGTTATTTTGACAATAGATTTCTATGGCTTATATGTTTCTGACAGTGCTGACTCCTCAACTCTGAAATGGAGATGAGCTAGTTGGGAACAACTAGCACATATGTGTGAGTGGAGTCTTTAAAAACTGTATCTTTGATAGATGAACACTGAAGGGACACAGACTAAAATGTCAATTTCAGTTTTGACTCCATTTCTTTTCTTTTAAATTTTGCAAAGAGTTCCCCTGATTGCGACTTGCACCTCCCTCATGCAGAGAAGTAGACAATCGGTTCTCTACCAGATTTAGTGTTTCCCAAACACTTCAATGATGCAGCGTATTGAATTTTCAAGACATGATTTTCCTTCTGACAAAATCAACCTGTTGCTTCACATTCCCTTTTTCCCCCACATGTAATGAACACTATATTTCAATTTCATACCCTATCCAGATTGATATTAACTCAGTCTACTCATTCCTGACTCTTTCCCTCTGTTTTCACTACCCATATTTCTTAGCCCTTAATTTATTGATGATGTCGTAAATTTATCTAAATGAAGACAAAGAGTTGATGATGTACATTGGAAAATAATACTCAGTGTCCAAATTCTGGACCAGCAATGATTGATAGAACTTAACCTTCCTTTGTTATAAGCTGCTTGTATCTTCCACATGAAACTCAGATGCAAATGAAGTCAGTGAGTCATTTCTCCTTTAAATAATCACAAACACACAAAGGAGAATCACAGACCCAAAGGTGTCATTGGTCTAAAGGAAGGGAGGTTGTCCGTACTCCCCAATGGATCTTGCCATTCTTCTTCTTTGCTTAGTAGCAGCTCCTTTGTGTGAGTATCTTCCAGGTAGACCTGAACAATGAAATAAAAGAAAAACAGGGTTAGTTACTAATTCCTGCTTTGTCATTCATTTAGATGTCCACTCCACCATCCAACTTGTGGAATCTGGGCCAGGAAGAGTGAGCCCTGGAGGATCCTTCAGATTAACTTGCAAAGTGACTGGGGAATCCATCGAAAATGCACCATGGGATTGGATCCGCCAGGCTCCAGGAAAAGGATTGGAATGGGTTGGTGTGATAACCTGGATTGATTTTGCTGCTGAATGGGGTACAGTCTATGCCTCATCCCTCCAAATTCGAACAAACTTGACAGCCGATGCCTCCCGCAATGAATGTTATTTGACAATGAAGTCCCTGACAGCTGCAGACTCAGCCACATATTACTGTGCAGGAGGGTCACAGTGAGAGAAAGCAAAGGAGGAAGTGTGAAAAACCTCTCGGCTTTTGCCTGAAGAAATTTTATCCAATCACATGGATGGATTGAGTTAATTTATTTTTCAAGTTGCTGTTCTCTGCAGAGTATAAAAAGACAAGAATTTAGAGAAGCAATGTCCTGTTGGCTGGGTTGATTAAAAAGTCCTAAGAGTTGTGTAAACCTTTGCCATTTGTCCTCAGTATACCCAGGTGAGTACTGGTTTTCAAATGAGGTCAGTATTTGTGTGAAGTGGTAGGAATGGAAAGAATCCCATCAGTCACTTGACAGAATTCTACTTCACTGATGGTTATTTAATTGGGGTGAACTACATAAGACATCTGAGTCTATGAATGTCTGCTGGTTCTAAGGAAAAAAGTGTTTCTTCCAATTAAATGGATATATTTAATATTTTCATAACGACTTAATGGAGTCTGATTCCAAGTGAATAAATATATTGTATTGTTTTATGTTTATTTATTTTTTGAGTTGGGGCTGTTGAACTCATTTCTTTCAATCATAAACTCTGGTGAACTCCTGGAGAACAGAATTATTCTCCCAATCACCATTTTCATGCCTATATAATGAAGGCCTATTCAGAGCCCAAGCCTGATGGGCCCCTCTTATCTGCTTGGCAGAAGAGGGCAGCAGTATCTAAAAAAACCATGATTCTTCATTTAACACAAATGAAAGTGTGGTTTCTTCTGTTAGCCTGATGGTTTCCTCTGCTGCTATTGAACCATCACTCAATAGGTCTCTGGAGACCATTTTTCCCCAAAGAATTTCTCATCATTCTTTTCATTGGTCAAAAAAATAATTGTTTCCTTCTTTCTTTTTCATTTGCAGACCAAGCTTGATGTGTTCAAAACAGTTCCTCTCTCTTTGCTCATTGTGTGCCCTCTTTGTTTATTCATAACTACAGATGGGGGTGAAAGAAAAATGGAAAAAAATATACTGCATGGAACACACCCTGCAGTATATTGGTGAATCTTCACCCAGAGACTGTCAATTGTAATGAAGGGAAGGGAAGGGAAGGGAAGGGAAGGGAAGGGAAGGGAAGAAGATAGAAAAAGGGAAGGAAAGGAAGGGAATCAGAGGACATTGGAAGAAAAGTTAAATGCTTTTCAAGCAGTGGACACAACAACATACAGAAAACACTTTTCCACCATCATATTCTATTGGACTGGCTATGAAACTGTGTATTGGTTCGTCTGTTTTGAATGGCTGAACATTTTTTCTCATTGTCTAACAACTGAAGGGTGAGTGTTTGTCTGAATGTTTTCCCATCACTAAGAACCCTCCTTTTGAAGAAGCAATAATGGCACTCTGGCTGAACCCATGTCCTCAGAGGTATTATTTTCCCCTCCAAAGAAAGGGCTTATTTGTCAGGTTCTTCTGTTTACCTGCAGGAAGTCTTATTAAACAACCTTTTTTTCTAGGTGTCCAATCTGAGGTTCAATTGGTGGAGTCTAGAGGTGATGTGAGAAGATCTGGAGAGTCCCTCTGTCTCTCCTGCCAAGCCTCTGGATTCTTCTTCAGCAGCTATGAGATGAGTTGGGTAAGACAGGCTCCAGGGGGAGGCCTGGAATGGGTGGCACATATATGGTCTTCAAAACTTTACTACTCTGACAAAGTGAATGGATATTTCACCATCTCCAGGGATGATGCCAAAAGACAGTTGTATATGAAAATGAACAGCCTCAAACCAGAGGACATGGCTCTCTATTACTGTGTGAGAAAAACAGTGAGAGGAAGTATAAGTGGAGCCAAGCAAAAAAAGCCCACTTAAAACAGCAGTTTGGAAATTTGCCTTTGGAACAATAGACAACTTTTTAAATTTGGAGTCTCTTCTCATATCATCATTCATCAATTCAACCTTAATACATTCAGTCAATAGAAATGCACCTCTGTTTCTATTTTCATGTAAGCCGCTCCATGCTCCATACAGGTTGATATTTACTCAGTCTAGTCATTTCTGACACCTTCTCTCTCATTTCACCCATATCCCTTATCCTTCAAGTTAGTAATGCTATCATAAATTTATGTAAATTAAATCAGGACCAATAGTTGGCATTGTAGCTGTGAATACCACCATCAAAGGACAATTCAGGGATAGGAGGACTGAGTGACTTAACCTTTCGACCTTATAAACTGTTTTTAAGTTCCCCATGAAAATCCTATGCAAATGAAGCTGTTTATCCTTTAAATAATCACCAAGGCACAAAAGGGCATCACAGAGCCAAAGCTGTCACTGCTCTAAAGACAATGAGCTATCCTTATTCCTCAATGGATCTTGCCATTCTTCTTCTTTGCTTAGTAGCAGCTCCTCTGTGTGAGTATCTTCCAGGTAGACCTCAACAATAAGATAAACCAAATGCAAAGTTTTGTTCTAATTCCTGCTTTGTCATTTGCTTAGATGTCCACTCTCCTATCCAAATTGTGGAATCTGGGCCAGGAAGAGTGAGCCCTGGAGGATCCTTCAAATTAACGTGCGAAGTGACGGTTTACTCCATTGAGGGTTCATACTGGGAGTGGATCCGCCAGGCTCCAGGAAAAGGACTGGAATGGGTGGGCCAGATACACTTGTCTTATAATACCTGGAGGACATACTATGCCCCATCCCTACAAAGCTGAACAACTTTGACAACCGATGTCTCCTGCAATGAATATTATTTGACCATGGGTTCTCTGACAGCTGCAGACTCAGCCACATATTACTGTGGACGAAGGTCACACTGAGAGAAAGCAAAGGAGGATGTGTGAAAATCCTATATGAAACTTTATGCATTTTCATGAATGGATTGGGTCAACAAGAAGTTGTACTAGTAGTTGCTCACATTCAGAAGACACACAGCTTTCTACTGGCTTCCTCTTTCTTTTCCCTTTGTTTTGTTCCCTTTCTCGCATTTGCACAGTATTTCCGAGGTCTGCCTGCACCATGATAGTCATGGAAAAAGGAGTAAGAGATGCAGTACTCTGTAAATTGGGGTGATTGTAAGCCCTAGGAGTCTTGTGACCTTTTCTCTTCCCATTCCTCCTTGGTATGTCCATGTGTGTTTTTGTTTTCAAATGAGGACCATATAGAAATGTGATGGCAGGAATGGAAGAAGGTGGTCGGTCAATGTTCAGAATTCTATTTCATAAATAGCAGTTTGACACATTAAATCTGAGACTATGAGTATCTTCTGGTTCTTAATAAACAAGAGTGTGTTTGTTTGTGTCTGTGTGTCTGTGTGTTACACACAAACATGTCTATCTGTTTCTCTCTTTCCCCCTCTCTCTCTGTTTATATGTTTATATATTTATGTAAACACACACACATGTGTGTGTATTTCATAATTAAATTGGTATATTAAATGTTCACAAAATGAATATTTATGAAGACTAGTACCAATGAATACTGTATGTCTTGAGTTGGGCTATTTTACTCATTCCAGTCTATTGAGCTCATTCCATTCATTCTGCAAACTCTGGAGAACTTCTAATCAGAAACATTCTCCCAATCCACATTTTCATATCTATATAATGAAGGTCTCTTCATATGCCAAGCCTGATGGCTTCTTTCTATCTCCAACAACCTGACATTCTCCACTTAATAGAAATAGAAGTGTGGTTTCAGCTGTTAGCCAGATGGTTTCTTCTGCTGCTTCCAAATTATCATTCAATAGGTCTCTGGAGACCATCCTTCTGTAAGAGAGTTTTTATAATGTCTATCTCTGTCTCTCTCTGTGTCGCTCTCTGTATCTCTGTCTGTCTTCCTCTCTCTCTCTCTCTCTCTCTCTCTCTTTGTCTCTCTTTGTCTGTCCCTCTTTGTCTCTGTTCGTCTTTATTGTTGTCAGTCTCTGTCTCTCTCTCTCTATGTCATTGTCTTTCTCTGTCTTCTCTGAAATAAAATCCTCTTTCTTCCGTTTTCAATTGCAGGCCAAGCTTGATACATTTGGTTCACTTTGTCCATTCATAACTATGGTCGGGGGATGATAAAAACATGCAGAGATTTGCATGGGAAAAAAACAAGCAGGCATATCGGTTCATTCTTAAATCGTGCTGTCGACGGGATGTGGCAGGAAGAATCAGGAATGGAAGGGAATTGCAATAGAACCAGAAGAGAAGTGGAAAGTATGTAAAAATGTAGTAGATGCAATGGAAACAACACCAATCTGGTTTTCAACCATCATATCATACTAGACAAGCTATGGAATTGGGTTTTGGTGGCACTTTGGGGAATGTTTAATTCTGTCCCCAAGTCCAGATCATTGTAATTTGCTTCCTAGTGTGCACATACTGTATTACACCAATTTGGCAGACTATGTAATGCAATGGCTTCTGACTATTGTCCCAGGGAAAGTTAAGATGATGTTTCCAACCTAAGAAATTGGTGACCTTAAAGAATTAATCTGTACACTGGACTTGCTCGGCTCCTTTGATGATGTCAAGAGAAGAAACTGGTTCTCTCATATTTGGGTAAGGCCTGAGGCCTGCAAGAATTCATTTACTTCAGATTAACAGAGTTGGAGGGGACCTTGTAACAATAGCAGTAGCACTTGAATTTAAATACCACTTCATAGTGCTTTAAAGCCCTCTCTAGGCAGTTTACAGATTCAGCCTATCTCCCCAAAAAATCTAGGTCCCCATTTTACTGACCTCGGAAGGATGGAAGGCTGAGTTAACCTTGAGCTTGATGAGATTTGATCAGCCAAATTGCAGGCAGCTAGCAGTCAGCAGAAGTAGCCTGCTGCACTACATTCTGGAGGAGGAAGAATCAGGAATAGAAGGGAATTGCAAAGGAATCAGAAGGGAATTAGAACAAATGAAAAAAATTGTAGCACATGCAGTGGACACAACAGCAAACACAAACTTGGATATCAACCACCATATCGTGCTAGACAGGCAGTGGAGTCAGGTTTTGGTGGAGCTGTTTAGAATGATTAATTATTTACATTGTGTCATCCTGTACGTCATCTAGTCCAACACACACACACCCCAAACAGGAGATCCTACACCATTTCTGACCGATGGCAGTCCAGTTTCTTCTTGAAACCTTCATGGGAATCTTCATGGGAATGGCCCACTGGAATGGTCTCCTACAAGGAACATCTTTCATTCCAACCCTGGTTATCATCTGGAAGACTCATAACATGGAAGATTGCTGGAGTGTGTTTGGGGGCAGAAAAGAGAAGCATCTGAAAAGCATTCATGTTATTTTGACAATAGATTTCTATGGCTTATATGTTTCTGACAGTGCTGACTCCTCAACTCTGAAATGGAGATGAGCTAGTTGGGAACAACTAGCACATATGTGTGAGTGGAGTCTTTAAAAACTGTATCTTTGATAGATGAACACTGAAGGGACACAGACTAAAATGTCAATTTCAGTTTTGACTCCATTTCTTTTCTTTTAAATTTTGCAAAGAGTTCCCCTGATTGCGACTTGCACCTCCCTCATGCAGAGAAGTAGACAATCGGTTCTCTACCAGATTTAGTGTTTCCCAAACACTTCAATGATGCAGCGTATTGAATTTTCAAGACATGATTTTCCTTCTGACAAAATCAACCTGTTGCTTCACATTCCCTTTTTCCCCCACATGTAATGAACACTATATTTCAATTTCATACCCTATCCAGATTGATATTAACTCAGTCTACTCATTCCTGACTCTTTCCCTCTGTTTTCACTACCCATATTTCTTAGCCCTTAATTTATTGATGATGTCGTAAATTTATCTAAATGAAGACAAAGAGTTGATGATGTACATTGGAAAATAATACTCAGTGTCCAAATTCTGGACCAGCAATGATTGATAGAACTTAACCTTCCTTTGTTATAAGCTGCTTGTATCTTCCACATGAAACTCAGATGCAAATGAAGTCAGTGAGTCATTTCTCCTTTAAATAATCACAAACACACAAAGGAGAATCACAGACCCAAAGGTGTCATTGGTCTAAAGGAAGGGAGGTTGTCCGTACTCCCCAATGGATCTTGCCATTCTTCTTCTTTGCTTAGTAGCAGCTCCTTTGTGTGAGTATCTTCCAGGTAGACCTGAACAATGAAATAAAAGAAAAACAGGGTTAGTTACTAATTCCTGCTTTGTCATTCATTTAGATGTCCACTCCACCATCCAACTTGTGGAATCTGGGCCAGGAAGAGTGAGCCCTGGAGGATCCTTCAGATTAACTTGCAAAGTGACTGGGGAATCCATCGAAAATGCACCATGGGATTGGATCCGCCAGGCTCCAGGAAAAGGATTGGAATGGGTTGGTGTGATAACCTGGATTGATTTTGCTGCTGAATGGGGTACAGTCTATGCCTCATCCCTCCAAATTCGAACAAACTTGACAGCCGATGCCTCCCGCAATGAATGTTATTTGACAATGAAGTCCCTGACAGCTGCAGACTCAGCCACATATTACTGTGCACGAGGATCACAGTGAGAGAAAGCAAAGGAGGAAGTGTGAAAAACCTCTCGGCTTTGCCTGAAGAAATTTTATGCATTCACATGAATGGATTGAGATAATTTATCTCTTCTTTCAAGTTGCTTTTCTTTGCAGACTGGAATAAACTATTATTCTAGCTCGACAAGGAGTAGTACTAGACCTCAGAGTAGCTGCTCATACTGGAAATATAACGCATCATCCTATTTGCTTCTTCTTTCCTTTTTCTTTGGTTTCTCTTCTGCTGTTTGCACACTTTTCTCAAGAACTGACTGCCACATCATTGTCATGGACAAAAATTTAGAGAAGCAACGTCCTGTTGGTTGGGTTGATTAAAAAGTCCTAAAAGTTGTTCAAACCTTTGCCATTTCACCTCTGTATACCCAGGTGTGTACTGGTTTTCGATTGAGCTCAGAAAGGGTGTGAAGTGAAAGGAAAGGAAAGAATAAGGTCAGCCATTGTACCAAATTGTTCTTCATTGACAGCAGCTTCATAAAAGACGAAGTATATATTACCGTTGAGAATACGAGTATCTGCAAGTTCTGAGGAAGAAAAGTGCTTATAATGTATATTTTTACATCATTATCAATTAAATGGATATATTAAATATTTTCACAATGAAACGTTCTTGAGACTGATTCCAAGTAACTAAACACAACATGTTATTTCAATTTTATTTATTTTGAGGTGGGGCTATTCAGCTCATTTCTTTCAATCTGCAAACTCTGGAGAACTCCTGGAGATCAGACATGTTGTCCCAAGCCTTATTTTGCAACCTATATAATGAAGGTCTCTTCAGATCCTGAGCCTGATGGTTCATTTCTATCTGCTTGGCAGAAGAGTGCATCTGTACCTAACAAAATGAAATTCTCCACTTAATATAGATGAAAGTGTGGTTTCATCAGTTAGCCTGATGTTTTCCTCTGCTGCCTCTGAACCATCACTCAATAGGTCTCTGGAGACCATCCTTCCCCAAGAGACTATAATTCTTATGAAGAATTCATAATTTTTTTTACAGAAAGGAAATAACATTGTTTCCCTGTCTTCCTTTTTTATTTGCAGACCAAGCTTGATATGTTCAAAAGAGTTCCTCTCTCTTGGTTGGCTGCCTGCCCTCTTTATTTGTCCACAACTACAGATGGGGATAAGGGAAACATGAAAAAAATCCATTGCATGGAACAAGCCTATGGGT